>SNQJ01S0029349.1:81238-95012 GCA_010110895.2 Picea sitchensis | reverse complement strand
GATATAATAAATGTAAGAGGACTTCTTAGAAGGTTCTACTTCTAGAAGATTCCTCCTCTAGAATGTTCTTAGGTGATGGTAGAACTATATAAAGGGGTTCAAGCAATGTAATGAGACATGAAGAGAAGTATTGTGTTTGGAGCCGTAGCTCAATAGGACGAAGCCCCCTCGAAGAGGCAAGTGAAGAGGTTAGGATCCCTTCCATAATAGGATCCATTGTATGGTGTTTCCCTACCTCAAGGGTTTTCTCTATTTCTTGTGTTCATTGTTATGGTGAATGGTTTATGGTTTATTCTTGGTATTATTGAAGTATATTTGCAGATCCGATATAGGTACTTTACAAACAATGATTACAATATATCACTTCATAATAAATTCTAAATAAGCTTCACAATGAGCAATGACAATTTATCATCAATGTAACAATACTGACACTAGAAGCAACACTTTAGCCAATATTTCAATTGCTTTAAAGATACAATAAATGTTGCATGGATATGGTTATAACACAAGTAGATGATAGCAGCAATAGGGTTAGTAAGTGTTAGTCTAAGCTAAATTTAGAAGGAGTTAATTATTTTTCAAGAGTATTTGGAAGTTGTGATCAAAATCACTCAAATACAAGGTCTTATATCAATGTGCTATTAGGGAAAATGGAGTCAAACTAGATGCAAATGTTGAAGGTCCGAAATGATAGTGATAGGGCCAAAGACAAGAGGGATATGATGGTTAAATTGTTTCTAAGGCAAGGATTCAACCTACACCTTGGGAATCTTACACCCAATATCACCTTGATGTAGGTCCCACACTTCAAGGGCGACTAGATCACTCTAGGGAGGCAATCCCGATGACCCCAGGGGGGATTGATATGGAGATGGAGAGAGATGGAATTAGAGACCCTAGAGGTCAAGTCTAAGTGGAGTAAAATGTGTTGAATGAAGTATTGGGAAGGTCCAAGGGTTTCCAAGTGTGTTGAGTAACCTGTAAATGGTGAAATACCCGCCCGAGACACACACAAAACCACTTTGCAATGATGTGTGTTAGTTGGATGAACAAGTTAATATTTCTTTCGCTAATTTGCAGAAATATATAACAATATTAATAAGCAAGTAAATGGTACTATAATCTTCTCAATAAGTGCTAGAGATCAAGTAGAAAATACAAGAGAAAGAGTAGCTAAACTTAAGATGAAAAGCCAATATTCTAGCACAAAAAGATAAGGTTGTTGTAAACAGTTGTCTGCAGAAAATTATATCAGCCTTATGGATGTAACATTAAATGTACTACAGAAATAAAATCAGCCACTGAAATCCCCTCAAACTTTTCCAAAAAGTGTGCTAGACCAAGGAGAGTAATTGTGCAAACTTTGAGCAAAATCCAATGGTTAATAAGAGAGTTATTCAAGGAAATGAGTTAGGGTTTCTGTAGCCCTAATGGATGAATATGCAATTTTGTAAAATGAAAAAGAAGTATCCCCTTGATGGGGATGACCTAGTGGTTTTGAGGTTCCCAAGGCACAAGGAATACAATCCACTTTGCAAGAAGTAAAAATGACTGAAAATCACGTTTCTCGATGCAATATTTTATTTCTCCAATTCAACAATAAATGCCTAGTGCCTTTACTGTTGGGTTAATGGGGTCATGAAAATAAAGAGCTAGAGAAGCTATCTCCTTAAGAGTGTAATCCCTTTTACTTCCCAATTCAAGTTTCTCTAGCTAGGGTTTAAGCTAAGAGGGTGTATGCCCTTATACTTCTCTTAGCAAATCCTTGTTAAAGAATTAAGATGAAGCATAAAGTGATGAAGACTATGATGGATGTGTGTGCCCTTATATTTCCCACCTATTTCCTAGCACAATAACCTTGTCTTGAAATAAATGATAGCATGAAAGTAAAAACCATACCAATTCAAGGAAAACTGCCAAGATAATCCACCACAATAGCAAGAGATAAGCCTTCCAAGGCTAGCGCATCACTTCCTCTATAAACCATTAATAAATATAGCCATAAAAAAGTTCACAAGAGACTAAAATATCCAAGTATAGTGAAAATTTCAGACCAAGTCCTCTCACAATGAGGGAGAGTTATATTTAAATGAGATCTAACGATCTCTTATTTATACAAATGTCACCAAGGTGACTTATCCACAAATTAAGGGGTAAAACACAAGATTAGGGGTCAACAACCCTAATATTTACCCCTTTACAAAGTAATTCATTTAAATTCACTTTTTCACATAAGAAAAGCCTAATTTTAGAAGGACGTCACCCCTTTAGGGGACATTTTGCAACTTTGAGGAAGTCGTTGGTGTTGGAGAAGAATAGGTAGGCCTCCAAAGGCCACATTTCAAGAATATAGATGATCTCATCATGGTAAATACTCTCTTCTCCTAAACAATTCCAAGTGTAAATGAGTGGCACCTCACCACCAAGCCCTAACCCCCCTAGGTGGCGTCATGTCTCTAGAAGTGACATTTTGCCTCTCCTAGGAAAAAAGTTTGGCATGTGGGGGCTAGGATATGTTGTCCAAGTCATCATCAAGGACTTCCAAGTATGATATTTATCATCTAGAATACGGGCCCTTGGCATCCAACCTGTAGGCTTATAGCCCCATAGAAGCCCAATCTAGGCTTGTTCTCCCAAAATTGTCCACCAACTAGGTCCTGCAAAAACAAATGAGAACACCCTACAAGGATATAAATTCATAACATCATGATAAGTGAATCCAATCAATAAATAATCCATCTAAGCATGTGCATCAAAGGTTGCTATATCAAACAATTAACTGCTCAAAGAAACTGTGCGACTTGTCAAGATTGAATATGGGAGGGTTGACGAGGTGTCCTATTGGGTAGATCTTTCCCTAGGTCAAGGAGATATTACAAGAGATAACTCTCTAAGCCATGTAAAGTGTATGGAGTGGTTGGGTTCAAGAATCTATGGGCATAGGGATCATGACATACAAGGGGTCATAATATCTCATTCATGGGTGCCTTTGTAGAGAGTGTGTGGTACCTTTGTCCGCAATGCACTTTTTCCAAGCACATAAGTTTCCTTTTATCTTTCTTTCTTTATGTTTTATTTCATAATAGCACAAGGAGAGATTGAAGGTCACTACCCCGGCGTGGTAACAAGATGATGGAAATGTCACCCACAAACATCTAGTGGAAATGAGAAGGTTGGCTTGTGATGAGACCCCCTTTCTCTTAGCTATGCAACTGAGAACCATTTCGCTGGTTTGGTGACCAGATGATGACAATGTCATACCACTAGATATTCATGAACGTGATAGGTCAACTCGTGATGAGACCTTCTATCCTTCAACTAACCTTTTAAGCATTCTTTATTATATTGTGGGTCCCCTTTACTTATAGATAAGCGTTTCATTTGTTTCTTGGGTCATTCTTGGGTGAAGCATATGAAAGGTTTAAACAAGGCTTTTATCTTTTACCCAAAATCAACCCCTCTAGTCTTTCAATCCCTTCTTCCCATAGAATGAGGGACAACCCTTTCTTGGGTCAATACACCCTAGAATCCCAATAGATAAGGAAATGGAGGGGAATAATGATGGAAAGTGGTAAGTGTGGTCGGGAATGGTACGGTGGCTCATAAAGGGAGTTCCTAGTAGCAAACCCATTCCCAAGGAAGACCACTTACTAGGGAACAATGTCGACCACCAAGGTGAAGCAGGGAAAAATGTATAATGTCCAAGCATATATCATGAAATATATAGAAATCTAAGATACAACATAATCGAATGGATTAAATATTGAAATGATTCTCACCATAATACTGACTTGTACCTCATGGAGCAAGGCCCATTGCCATTTGGAAGCCAGCTGATGTGGTGGATTCCATATGAAAACCTGTGACCATCTATGGTGGTGAGTGGGTTTTCCATCTGTGCAAAAGGGTACTGTTGGTCATTTAGTCTTTCAACTCTCCATATTTGCAACCTAAGGGCCTTGAGACATGTTCTTATTAGTTATCCACAAAATGGGGATGACATTTGTCTCCTACTTGGGGACATGTGCTCACTATAGAGTGCATGAGGACCGCAACATCTTCTGGTAGACCTGTTCCTGCAAGGAAACATCAAAATATGAAGTGAAGGATGGCCTTCTCATCCTTGTTCTCATATGATGATAATCAAAACCCACTAAACTAGAAAATGTTTTTTTTGACATTTTTTTTGAAAATTTCTAAACTAAGCATGAAATCAATATGCAAGTAGAGAAAAATGAAAATGAAATGCATCTAAACTAATATGAGCAATCAAGATGAAAATGCAGGGAATCAAAATGACTTACCTACTTATTTGGGGTCTTGGGGCCCTAAACATCACATGTTGGATGATGTCAGGTGAAGTCATACTTCCTCACAAGGTTGGATAACTTTATTTTCTTCAAAAGGGAAAGAATATGACAAAGCCTCCTTGAAGCCTTCTGCAAGATAAACTTCATCGAGATCCTTTGGGCAATTTTCTTCATTTCCACAGTCATGGAACAAAGCATCATCAAAGTTCTCAAGAGGATTATAAATCATCGTGTTCTCTTCTTGATGTGCAGGAGGAGAAGAGGTCAGGATGTCCTCATCAAGTGGAAGAGAATATACTTCATCTTCATCATACATCTCATCCAAATCTTCTTCAATATTTTCTTCATCTATTGTTTGATCATCGATTGGAAAACCTTCGCAACAAAGAGTGTGTTTGAGCTCTTGGAAAACATCTTGCAAACTTTGAGTAGCTGGCTGATATTTCTTGAGAAATTCTTCAATGAGCTTTGTAGAATAAGGGATACTCTTTGGATCACATGAGTGTGCAATCCAATCCCTTTGACTTGATTCCAGTGAAGACACAAAAAATTTCATCAGCACATCTTGATGTAGCACATTTAAGCTCAAGTCTTACTTTATATAATTCATGACATGAGTGATTGCTAGAGCTGGATCATTGTCAAACTTGGGGAAATTTTCCTTCCATTCCATTGGAAAATGGTTTGGATATCTAGGAATATCCTGAACACCGAAGGAGGGATAAACCTTATGTTATTCCCATGGTAAGTCCCGTGAGGCCATGGTTCCATTACTTAGGGTAATACCTCAATGGAGTCTCCAGATGAGCTCAAGGATCATCAAAGGATGGAAAAGGATGAGGGAAAAGTGGGTTCTTGGAAGGTGGAGTCACCAAATGAACTTCAATAAGAGCTCTTCAAGAAAGGTGGAAAGGGAATGTCCCTTGGGTGGAGTTGCCAGACAAACTAAGGGAAAGTCTTTGGGATAGATTACCAAAGTGTCGTTACGACACATAGAAGATTAAAAATATTCCCCGACAACAATGCCAAAATGTTATAGAGCAAATTGTAGGTTGGGAAAATATCAACCTAACCACAAATCAAGTTCTACAACTTGGAAATCCTACACTAAATGTCACCTCGATGTAGGTCCCAAACTTCAAGGGTGACTAGGTCACTCTAGGGAGGCGATCTCGGTGACCCTAGGGGGGATTGAGATGGAGATGGAGAGGGAGAGAGATGGAAGTAGATCCCCTAGATTTCAAGTCTAAGTGGACTGAAATGTGTGGAATGAAGTCTTGGGAAGGTCCGAGGGTTTCCAAGTGTGTTGAGTAACTTGTAAATGGTGAAATACCTGCTCGAGACAGAAAAAAAATACTTTGCAATGATGTATGTTATTTGGATCAGAAATATTTAAAAATATATATCAGCAAGTAAATGGTACTATAAGCTTCTCAATAAGTGGTAGAGGTCAAGTAGAAAATACAAGAGAAAGACTAGTTAAACTCAAGATGAAAAACCAATATTCTAGCACAAAAAGCTAAGGCTGTTGTAAACACTTGTCTACAAAAAATTATATCAGCCTTATGGCTATAACATTCAATATATTACAGTAAGAAAATAAGCCACTAAAATCCCCTCAAACTTTTCCAAAAAGTGCGCTAGACCAATGAGAGTAAGTGTGCAAACTTTGAGCAAAATCCAATGGTTGATAAGAGAGTTATTCAAGCAAACAAGTTAGGGTTTCTGCAGCCCTAATGGCTGAAGATGCAATTTTGTAACAAAAATAAGAAGTAGCCCCTTTATGGGGATTCCCTAGTGGATGTGAGGTGCCCACGGCACAAGGAATACAATCCACTTTGCAAGAAGTAAAAATGACCGAAAATCACGTTTCCCAATGCAATATTTTATTTCTCCAATGTAATAATAAATGACTAGTTCCTTTAGTGTTGGGTTACAGGGGTCATGAAAAGAAAGAGCTAGAGAGGCTACCTCCTTAGGTGTGTAATCCCTTTTACTTCCCAATACAAGTTTCTCTATCTAGGATTTAAGCTAAGAGGGTGTATGCCCTTAGACTTCTCTTAGAAAACCCTTGTTAAATCATTAAGATGAAGCATAAAGTGATGAAGACTATGATGGGGGTGTATGCCCTTATACTTCCCACCTAGTTCCTAGCACAATAACCATGTCTTGAAACAAATCATAGCATGAAAGTAAAAACCATACCAATTGTTAGCACATGGGCAAACCCATGGTTCAACGCTACAACAACGCACCAACAAAACCCTAACTACCRGCCCTTTCGGCAACACCTGCGAAGCAAATGAAGTCTCACCTGAGGTAGAGGCAGGGGTGGTTACAGGACTCAAGTGTCTTCAACCTTATCTAGGAAACATATCTGTGATTATATTACTTAACAATGCACTTAACATCAACAATTCATCAATATTCAACCAATAACTACTGCGCAGATAGAAYAGAGCATCGCATCATTCACTCAGATCTGATGTATTTAAGTACTCTATCAAAACARGMAAGTCATATCTAGCAAATSAAACACTAAGAACCCTCATATAGATCAGATMTAACATTCTTACATATCATTAGCACAAAGCATAAGCAAATTTATCTATCTCTATCAAAGCACTCAACAAAATAAGTTATAAACACATCAAGACAACACAAAGTGGAACAACATAGTGTTTACGTGGTTCAACCCCACCCTAGGGCTACATTTACCAACTCTTCTTCTTTATTGTCTTCAATCAATCAGTTACAATCATAGGGCCTCAAAACCCTACTTCGCCTATGACATGAGATCTGCATAGCTCGCTAGATCCTCCTTCCTCGGTAGATCTAAGAACACATCCTTCCATAGCCTCTTACAATGACTTGAATTCATCTCTTCAAGTCTCACACAATATGCACAGAGCTTACAATCCTTCAATCACATAAATCTATCACTTAGCCATTTGTCGTCCTCTATATTGCCTAGACATCTATATATATATTTCAAAATAGGCCTAAACATGGGTAAACGTATGGGATGACATCCCATGTCTGTTACATAATCCCAAAAACCCAAAAAGGACCCAAAAAAGGGCCCGAGATTTGTGATATCTGCTTCGTCTTGCACTCCTCCTTCGACAGGCTGTCGAAGTCCTGAAATAGGTCAAAATTGACCAGATCCCTCAAAACTTGGTCAAGGGCCAATAAGCCCCTAACACTGACCCGTGACTCGTCGCAAGTCACACTGATGTAGGAAGTTCTGCTTCAAACTCTTTGATCTTGGCTCAAACTACTTCGACTTTCCGATGTGCTACAAGCTCCGATTCAACAAACTCTTGAATGACTGCATCATTCACAGGTCCTTCCAGGCGCTATTCTGCTGCGGTGCTAACCTACTCCAGTTCTTCTCCTTGGCCTTCTACCTATGTAAACAACTGATAGGTCTTATCTTACATAGGTTGGAGTTTCTGAGTTATATCCATAACTCTGCTCTGGATAATATGGATTTGATGTTGGGTGGTTCGCTGCTCTTGAGATCTCTTCATTCTCTCCACAACTGTCAGGGATTTCAGCCGTGCCTATAGTTTTTCTGCGTGCTGCTTCGCTTCCTGGAGATGCAACTCTAGTGCCTGCAATTATGGGTTCTCGGTAAGTTTCTCATATGTCTGGGAACTGCGATCACTGAATTCCTTTCATTCTAAGGTCAGGGCCTTTAACCTTTCAACTATGTTCCTGGCAGCTGCTTCTATTTGGTCCTTTACCTCTTGTGGGGTATCGGTCATAGTGCATAGTTCTAGGTCTGCGATGCATTGTTGCAGCTACTGGATCACTTCTTCAAGTTACGCTACTTGCTTTGTGATTTGATCCTATGCCTTTACTTCTATGACATTCACAAAGCGCAGTGCTCTGTTGATCACTTCCCTTACTGTGATTTGCTCGACGAGCAACTGTTCCTTGCCTTGCTGCAACTGTGTCGTTTCTTCATTGAAATTCGCTTGGAGAGCACTCTTTTCCTGTTCGGAAGCTTAGCGTTGTTCTACAAGTACTCCTTGTACTTGTACCAAAGCTTGGGTGGCTTGCGCTGTTTCCTCTTGTGCTCGTCGAAGGTGAGCTTCGACTATATTAGCGAGCTGATGGAGTTGGGATGGCTCATCACCTAGTTTTGGTGTTCCCAATGACATTGGCGTAGTGGGGACTGCGCGGCTGGACTGTAGTGCCTACTACACTCCTTGGAGTTTGACCTCAATTCTATTGTACATCTCCTCCTGCTTATATTCTTTCTTCTCTGCTATCTCCAACGAAGCATCATTTAGGGCTGCTATGATGAAATTGAAATCATCAGAGGTGAGGATGGTATGCATCTTAGTTATAGGGGATTTTGATCTCTTCTGGGAGGAAACCTTCCTTTTATTTGAGGGGTCCTCCTCGTCTCTAGGTGGTGTTACTTCGCCTGTCCTTTGTTCATCTTCTGTGACATCTATCTCTTCTCCATCACCTCCTTGCACTGGTGACATGGAAGAAGTCTTCACCGAGGCACTGCTTAAATCTTGTACTTCATCAGTCTTCTTTGTTTTTCTAGGTCCGAGTGTATCCTGCGTAGCTTCTGGGCTGTCGATGTTTGATATCTTTGCAGGGTCAGCTGGAATGAGGAGTTCAATGGAACATTCCTTAGTAACCTCCTCTAATTCCTCCTCCATCATATTGTAATAAGACTGAAGCTGTTGCTTATTCTCATCGGCTCGCGCCGTGATATAAATGAAATGATGATCAGTGATGAACTTCATCAAAGGCCTGAATCGGTGTATAGTGTTCGATGTCATGTGAGGCTTGGATTGTATGGCTATCTTCATTTGATTTTAGTATGTATGGAACATGATATTTGACTGCCATTGCTTATTCATGTGACTTGAGTACCATAATGTAATGAACTTCACGACCAATGGTTCAAATGGCTCGACGTTTGGGAAGGTCGCACCTTCCGGCATCTCCTAGGAAATGAAAGCGATCAAGATCAATAGCCAGCTGAAATGAAATTTGTACCCTTGATATTGGGCTTCTCTGCAGTCGAGTTCTAATTGGTTTTCAGGTACTTTGCCCAATACATTTGTAGGTCCTCCGTGCACTTCCCTATGAGGTCGACTACAAAACCAGTCACTTGGGTGGGTCAGTTCTTGCGAACTAACTTTCCTGTGATCATATGACAGGCGAGGTGTGTTGCGCCATTCTAAATAGAGGATACCTTGTATCCTCATGTGCCTTTCTCAACATCTTCGTAGGTGTCCTTGATCCTTTTTGCGAGAGTGCGGTCCATGGATTTTCCAGGATAGAAGTCCTGTGGGTCGGGTCCTTGCATACTCAAACTTGTGATCTGATTGATCAAGGTTGGATCAATTGTGATACGATAGTTTATCCACATATATCCACCATGGTAACAAGACAACAAAATATTAACACATTCATTCACCTCTTGGTGTCTTATGAAGTGGTGAATTTTCATGACGTTGAGTAGAGTGGATTGTGTGAGGTTATGGTCCATGCTTGGGGAATTACCTTTGAGTTTTTACCTTTTGTTCTAGTCAGATACTTATGTGGGGCTAACATGTTGTAGACTTTGTGATTGCCGAGGTTGAAGTTGCTAAACTTCAACGCTGCGATCTTATCTTGGTCTTCTCGCACTGTGCGTATCCCCTTCGAGAGCTACACAGTGACCAAGGCATACTTGAAATATCTAGGTACGCTGTCATGGTTTACAACACCTCTTAAAGGTGGTATATAGGTGGTTAGGATAGTCGAGATTAGTTTATCATTCGCTAAGTCATCCCTGTTCTTAGTTCGCTTCTCATCGGACAACTGGGATGATCCTGCTTTGTGAGAAGTGGATGGAGAGGCTGGAAGTCCTCTTGTGGATGACGCTTGTATACCTGTAGACATCGACATGATTCTTTCAGTCATGAGGTCGATCAAAACTTCCTCAAGAACTCTTTCTGCAATGCTCAACTCGTCCGACATACACACTCAGGGTTAACAATCTCAGGTTCGAGGGGTAGCTTACACACAGTAACGAGATAGAGAGAAAAACCAAGATGATCATTGTATAAACTCAACTTAGTATGTGGGGATCAAATTCTCAATTGGAAAAAGTGTGCTTGGTGCGTGGCGCGGTGGGATAAATGGGTAACTCGACAATGGGTCGCTTGCAAAGGGTATGAGGCCTTCATTAACTTGGTTCTGTCCATTATGGCACGGTCCCAACGGTCAGATGGGGAGCTAGCTGGACATAAATGGATTTCTAACCATTCAGAGCATTGAGCTAACGATTATAATGTCCCTAATGACTATATTGCTTCGTCATGGAAAAGTGCCATGTGTCGCTGTTCTGATATCCTGACAAAGCTACAATTTTACAATTTTTCCTTCTGTGAGGTTCCCTCTGGAGCCTTTTGCAACTTATCGATCTTTGCTCTCTTCTTACTTAACTTTCTAGCCTTCTTCCCAGTGAGTTTCGTCTTGGTATTCCTTTTTCCATTTTGATTCTTGTCTTCTTTTGACATAATCACTTTGCGCTGTTGAGATTCTTCCCTAGGGTTCCAGGATAATAATTGTTCTTTGTCTGGGATAGGTATTTTAATCTTTTGTGGATCCTCTAGTGTTCTTGCAACTTTGACATCTGGGTCTCTAGTGTTAAATAGATTCGATATGTTCTCCTATTCTTCAATCAAGTGTGCGATCCTTCTAGTCATGAGATCTTTTAATTCTTGTTTCTTATGTTCCAAAAATTCTTCTTCTTCCTTTCATCTGGCTTGATCTCTGTCGATCCAAGGTTTTCATAGTAACATAATAAATGGTGCACTGTTCTTAGTAAATTTAATAATCTCAAAATCTTCTTTTGTCGAAGTTCCATTAACAGTCATATGTATCTGAGCGAGCCTTCCACATAGTTTTATCAGCTTTCCTCTGAATAAACTTATTCCTCCTAATGAAGGGATCATAGCAGGCTTCCCTATATCTTCCCAAGTTCTCTCTATCATGATATTCACTTGTGTTTCCTTATCTAGAATAGAGTCAATGTTGAAGTCTCCTATTCTTTCTTCAAGGCATTCTTTTTCTTTGAAGATCTTCAAAAATCTGACATGTTGGTGGTCATTCATAGTTTCGTTTATTTGTAGCAATACTTTCTATGATTCTTTCTGTGGTTCTGCTACTTCTGGATCTACCTTAGGGTTTTCTTTATTCAGATTCATTCCTTCCATCTTAGCAATCATTCTAGGGCAATCCAACACTTCATGGTCCATAGATTTACAACAAAGACAACTAGGTCTTTTCCCAGGGCATTCCTTAGCAAGTTGTCCTGGTTTTCTGCAATTGTAACAAAGAGTTAATCATCTCTTTCTCTTAAATGATCCCCATCCTTTCTTGTACTGCGTATTAGGATCATGGTAGCTAACCTGCAAAAAATTATTTCTAGGATCCTGCATACACTTATTAGTCCAAACATTCCTTCTATGCATAGGTAACATGTTTTTCACTGTTCATATAAGATCTATTCATATCAAATATTCTTTCATCTATTAATACCCTAGTTTTCAATCTAGGATAGAATCTATCAAACATACCTAGATTCATACGTTTGAAACAAAAATTTCCACTAATATTACTTATACAAAGCACAAAGCCTTCGGATCTATAACTTTTCACTATTCTTACCTTTATTAGAGCACATAGTTTACAGATCTTACCTCTTTTCTTCAAATCAAAATTCTTTTCCTTAGCATAGATATTGTTAGACTAAGTAGAGTACTGCGCACCAAAGAAATAGATCTATGCACATAGATTTCACAATTTTAGGTTGGATTTTTGCACAAAGGTTCTCCTTTCTCAGTTCCCATCAATCACAGTTTCAGGTCCCAACAACAGAACCATTTGTTGGCACAGGGGCAGACCCAGGGTTCAACACTACAACAATGCACCAACAAAACCCTAACTACCGACCCTTTCGGAAACACCTGCGAAGCAGATGAAGTCTCACCCAAGGTAGAGGCAGGGGTGGTTGCAGGACTAAAGTGTCTGCAACCTTAGCTGGGACACATATATGTGATTATATTACTTAATAGTTCACTTAGCATCAACAATTCATCAATATTCAACCAATAACTACTGTGCAGATAGAACAGAGCATCACATCATTCACTAAGATTTGATGTATTTAAGTACTCTATCAAAACAGGCAGGTCATATCTAGCAGATCAAGCACTAAGCACCCTCATATAGATCATATCTAGCATTCTTACACATCATTAGCACAAGGCATAAGAAAAATTATCTATCTCTATCAAAGCACTCAACAAAAGAAGTTATAAACACACCAAGACAACACAATGTAGAACAACACATTGTTTACGTGGTTCACCCCCACCCTGAGGCCATGTCCACCAACTCTTCTTCTTTATTGTCTTCAATCAATCGGTTACAAGAATAGAGCCTCAAAACCATACTTCGCCTAGGACATGGGATCTGTGCAGCTTGCTAGATCCTCCTTCCCTGATAGATCCAAGCACACAACCTTCCACAACCTCATACAATGACTTGCACTCAGATTTGCATGTCTCACACAGTATGCACAGATATTACAATCCTTCAATCACATAAATATATCACTTAGCCATTCATCATCCTCTATATTTCCTAGACATCTATATATATATTACAAAATAGGCCTAAACATGGGTAAACCCATGGGCCGACATCCCATGCCCATTACATAATCCCAAAAACCCAAAAAGGACCCAAAAAGGGCCTAAGATCCATGATCTCTACTTCGTCTTGTGCTCCTCCTTCGACAGGCTTTCGAAGTCCCAAAATAGGTCGAACTTGACCAGATCCCTCAAAACTTGGTCAAGGGCCAACACCAATTCAAGGAAAAATGCCAAGATAATCCACCACAATAGCAAGAGTAAGCCTTCCAAGGCTAGCGCATCACTTCCTCCATAAACCATTCATCAATATAGCCATTAAAAAGTGCACAAGAGACTAAAAGAACCAATTATAGTAAAAATTTCAGACCAAGTCCTCTCAGAATGAGGGAGAGTTATCTTAGTATGAGATCTTATGATCTCTTATTTATACAAATATCAACAAGGTGAATTATCCACAAATTAAGGGGTAAAACAAAATATTAGGGGTCAACATCCCTAATATTTCCCCCTTTACAAAGTAATTCATTTAAAATTCACTTTTTCACATAAGAAAACCCTAATTTTAGAAGGACATTGCCCCTTTAGGGGACGTTTTTCCACTTTGAGGAAGTCATTGGTGTTGGAGAAGCATAGGTAGGACTCCAAAGGCCACATGTCAAGAATGTATATGATCTCATAATGGTTAAGACCCTCTTCTCCTAAAAACATCCAAGTTTAAATGAGTGACACCTCACCACCAATTCCTAACCCCCCTAGGTGATGTCATGTCTCTAGAAGTGA
>SNQJ01S0029349.1:55764-67125 GCA_010110895.2 Picea sitchensis | reverse complement strand
TACAAAAAGAGAGATGATTTAGAGGAGAAGGTTAAATGTTTTGAAGAAGACGTGTCCACTATACATTGACCCACTGATAATCTCACCTTGCAAGTCAGAACTTATCAAGCCTTATTTTCTCACTCCGTGTAGAATGAAATGGATAGTCGATTTTGAGTTCACTCATCACATGGCTAAGGATGCTTCCTTGTTCACGTGGTTGGATGAAGCTAAGGAGAGGAAGATTTATGTTGTTTATGAATTTTCTCTTGATATTGTTGGTCAGGTTGATGTTACTTGTCGACATGTGAGGATTTTCGATGTCTATCATGGCCCAAATATCAGTGCTGATCTATTTTCTATTGCTCAGTTGACACAAACATGTAATATTGTGGAATTTTGGCCAGATCGATTCTATGTTCGTGATTTGAAGAAAGGGAATTTGATTGTCATAGAAGGGATTCTTGACCCAAATGATAATTTGTATAAATTATATGACATGACTTGACCCGACAGTGAATCGACTACTCTTGTTTCTCACACTGATGAGTGAAGTCAAATTTGGCATGAATGACTCATGCACTTGAATTCTTGAAATTTGCTGGAACTGAAAACTCAGAACATGGTTGCTTGTCTACCTAAAGTGTTTCCCCCTAAAGGAGTCTATAAAGGTTGTGTGCTTGAAAAGCATCATTAGACACCCTTTAACTCTAACAAAGCATGGCGAGCATAGAACCTGCTATAAGTGGTTCAAAGTTATGTCTACTGGATCAATATACCTTCCCTCGTAGGTGCAAGGTATATTTTGACATTCATTCATGATTTGTCTTGTTTCACATGGGTCTATTTTATGAAGAATAAGAACCTTGTCTTTGAAAAGTTCAAGGAATTTATATCCTTTGCTGAAAAGAAATGTATCTAACCAATCAAGTGATTGATATCTGAAAATGGTTGTATGTAAATCGACCTTTTGAAGAATACCTGGTTCAATTTGGTATTGAACAGAAACAATCGGTTCCTCGCACACCTTAGGATAATGGCGTTGCATAACGCAAAAATCGAACATTAGTCAAAATTCATAGATGCATTTTGCAGGACAAAGATCTTCTCTCTCGCTTCTGGGTTGAAGTTATGTATTGTGCAAACTATCTGCCCAATCACATATCGACTCAAGTTGTTCCTTCCATGAATTTGACCAAATAATGGTGTGGAAATAAGCCTTTAGTCAGACAAATCCATGTGTTTGAATGTGTTTCCTGGGCTCATATTTATGATGTTTGAAGAAATAAGTTGGATGCAAAGATTCATTCTTGCATCATGATGGAATACTCTGAAAATTCGAAAGCCTATTGATTGTTTGATCCGGTCAAATGACACAATATTGTCATATGAAAGGTACAGTTTGATGAGAAGTATTCTAGAATCAAGTTGTTGCATGCCTCCTCTAGATTTCTACAAAATGATCCCTTTGATGTTGTCTTTGACACTAGTTCTCCTATTCCATTTTTCAATCCTTCGACTGGACAATCAAACTCTATTCCTATTTGGACTGGACTGTCAACCTATGTGTCGACTAGTTTGTCAATCTTTGTTTCAACTGGTCCTCCATCTTTGTCAACTGAAACCTCTCCAACTTCCGATTGACCTGGTGTCGTGAACAATAGTTCACCTATTTCTTAGCTAACCATATGGGATGCCAAGACAATTGAAGCTACTGGAGCTAATGTCGGTGATGTTTCCTCTGGACGACAAACTTCAAGTCAAAATAAACATGCCAGCATTGCCTTGATGAGTGATGTACTTGAAACTTATAATAATTTTTCATACTCGGATGGTCATAGATGAAATGAATGGGAACAGGATATGCAGATAGAAATTGATTCTTTGTCGAAGAATCACACTTGGGACTTGGTTTCCCGACCACAAGGAAAAAAAATTGTGAAGTGTCAATGGGTCTACATGACCAAATTTACCTTTGAATATGTCATTGAGTGAAATAAAGAAAGTCTAGATGCGAAGGGATTTTCTCAACAAGAAGGGATCGACTATACAAAAACCTTTGCCCCCGTTTCAAATATGAACTTTGTTTGACTAATGCTTTCTTTTTTTGCTTGTTTGGGATGGAAAATCCATTAGATGTGTGTGAAGAGTGATTTTCTTCATGGAGACCTATCTGAAGAAATTTTCATGGAACAACCACTAGGTTTTGTGACAAATTCTAACTTGGTTTGTCGACTCAAGAAGTCTCTTTATTGTTTGAAGAAGGCTCCAAAAGCTTGGTATGCTAAGATCGATAATTTCTTTCTTCGACTTGGTTTCAAATATTGTGAATATGATCACAACTTGTATGTACTCCACACCAATGGAGACACTTTAATTGTTGATGTATATGTAGATGATCTTCTCATTACTAGAAATAATAGTGATCTCATCCTTAAACTGAAGAAACAACTTGCTGACTCCTTTGACATGACAGGTCTTGGTACTCTACATTATTTTTTGGGTTTGCAAGTATTACCACTATGTGATGGATTTTTAATTTCTAAGTCTAAATATGTGATGGATATTTTGACACGTTTTAAGATGGTCGATTATAAGACTTGTGCTAATCCTTTTCAATCTAGATTAAATCTCACTAAAACCTATCAAACACCTCAAGTCGATGCTACTCTTTATCAGCAATTGGTCAACAATCTTATTTTTCTTACTCATAGTCGACCTGACATTTCCTATGTCGTTAAAGTGGTTAAGTGTGGTTTCTCAGTTTATATAGGACCCCATAGAAAGCCATTGGAAGGAAAATAAACAATTTTTCTATTATCTTAAAGGTACCAGTCATTTCAATATCAAGTATTGTCGAAGTTAAGATTCATTGGTCGACTTCATTGAATCTGACCAAGTTGGAGACAATGATGATGATAATTCCAATTTTGTCTATGTGTTTAGTCTAAGCACTAGAAATTTGGTTTGTTCGTAAAATAAACATAAGGTTGTCTCATTGTTGACTACAAAGGTAGAATATAATGAAACTGTTTAAGAAGGTATTGAAGTAGTATTGATCCTCCAACTTCTGGGTGAACTTGGATTCCCTGTTCAAACCTCAAATATAATTTACTATGATAACAAAAGTGTCATACAGATTTATGACAATCCTGTTTCCCACATTAAGATGAAGCATGCTGAGCTCCATGATCACTACTTGAGACAATTGGTTGATGAGAACATTGTCTCTCTTGAATATTGCATAATAGATGATCAAGTTTATGATATCTTCACCAAATCCTTATCTGAAGCTATATTTATAAACTTGTGTACAATGCTTGGGATTTAGGAAGCTACAATTATGGGGGGTGACATGATGACGTAATTTCACCTCTTGAATTTTCAAAAGCATGTGTTGATGGGGGGGGGTGTTGGAACATCAAGCATTGATGCTCATGACACTTCTCCTGGATTCATTCGGTTGGGAAGTCGACCTACATTTGGATTCAATCGTTCAATAAATCGACTAGAACTCTACATTAGTTGGTCAAGTATTCGACATGCCTGTCAGTCAGAAAATATATCAACAATCGAATATATTTGGGCGGTGGATCGACCAACCCAAAAATCGACTACGAGGTGGATGGATAGTCGGTCGGGTCGAGCATCCTTGTCAATCTGACTAGATAACGCGGATTTGGTGGAGTCAACTCTAACAATCAAGGGTTACATGTGGACAAGATCTTCCCGATTACAAGGAAAGTTGTTAGATATTGAATCTATAAGTAGCAAACCCCTTGGGTCATTATCAAAAGGAAATAGAAAACATATATCATGTATATCAAGGTGTGAAATATGCACTATGGTGTTTTGATCATAGTGTGTTCTAATTAAGTGTTGTAACGGTGTCTTTAGACACCACCTTTGTCTTCGATTTTTTTTTGTTTTTTTGTTTTTTTTGTTTCAACTTCGATTATTTACAGTGTTGTATTTTTTGTTTCATGTTGTGTTCCACCTTATTCCCCAACAAATGAGGTGTTGGTGTGAGAGAAATTCTAGTCTTTGAGGTGGTTTGAATCATGTATTATATATTGTATTATTGGAATGAATACAATGAGTAAAATATGGCTTGAGGAATTTTCTGTCAAGTTTTTGTGTTCTACTTCTTAACAATAAGGATGATATTGAATGAGGGAAAATAACAAGTGATAATGATGTAAGTGGTGATGAGTTAGGAGTTTGAGGAAGAATATGTAAGGACAAAATTTATGCAAGATGAGTTGTTGAATTGCACTAGGATAAGAAAGGGGAACCATAGAAATAGTTAATTTATAGGATTTATAGTCTTTGTAGAGAGTACATGTATTACCATGAGAATTATAGATAGCTCAACATTATTGTTGGTATGGGATACAAAGGACTATATCAAAATAATCAATTGGAGAGAAATCACAATTGACAATGTCTTTGAATGGTCCAATGTCAAATGTGACTGGATATTGTTGGTTAATTAGAAAGCGAGGACCCTACTACTGTACCCACCAAAAATGAAATGGAGAGGGGTGGGGGGTAGTGGGAAGTTGTATATGCTACACAACATCACAAGAGAATGGGTTCTTTTGGCTACCATTGTCAAGTATGATAGTGGCTAACTAGTCTTTATTTGGAATTATGAGTGAAATGAAAGTTATGATATGGAATGGAATTATCTCCTGGGTGAGAAGGAGATATGGATCCATTGTGCTATGATTTGGTAAGGATATGATTTCGATATCGAAGGGATGGGAAGGATCTATGTAGGCATATCTTCAGATCCATAATAGGGTTGATTGATAAATAATGCTCGAGATGAGGTCTGGTGTTTAAGAACACAATAATCTATGACATAATGTGTGTGTGTTTGATGGAAGTGAGACCATTGGTTTGGTCTAGGGGAAGAGGGGATAGTGAATTTAGGGTTTTGAGAATGAGTGGGAGAATGCCTAGGGTTAGTAGGAGTGTTACGAGGATTAGGGTTTGTAGGATAATTATGGTTTTGAGAGGGTTGGTAGGAGAATTAGGGTTTTGGGAGGGTTGGAAGTTAGGGAAGCTTTAAAATTTATGTTTAATAGCCAAAGAATAGAGAAAGGCTTGGTTCATGGAACTTCTTTCAAACAAGGAACCTAAATTAAATTTGATAATAAGTACCTTATTTGGGTCTAGAATCTGGAACTGCATTTGAAGCCATCTGAACCATCTAGACATGAGATTAGTGATGTATCCTAGAGGGTAAAGATGCTACTAGACAACATCACAAAATGTATCCCATGTGGTGATGCAATTTGTATTATATTTGGAGTTAGTATCATCATCAATCTCAATGTAGAGTCTTGGTTATGTATATTGAGATTTCCACCAAACTTGAGCAATCCTTTCCAAATGGTTTCCAACTAGGAGAAATAATTGAGACTACATTATATAAAGGCATGTCTAGAAGTGGGTTGCGAGGCTATGGATCCATGAATCTAAAACCTCTCCAAGATGGGAGGTGGAGGGATGTAGTTTTCTAATGAAGAGTTCTTGTAAGAGCTTCATGAGATCTGAATGCAAGGGTGCTTGAGAGGCTTCAATCTCTTCTCATGATGATTCTCTATGGGGAGGTATGAGGGATCAAAGATCTACAAAGGTTAGTGGCTAAAGGACCCTACCACATTAGTTGGAGGGACATTGAGGGATGATAGGAGAGAATCTGCAAACCATAGCACACTAGAGAAAGGTGGATAGTGAGCTAGGGTGAGATAGTAATGGAAGAAAATCTCTAAGATAAAATGTTGTGATTTAAGAGAGGAATGAATTCCAAGAAAAGAGGATTGAGACACACTAAATAACTGATCTGAATGGAAATTAAGTGATATTTCGGTGGGAGGGCTTGGCTATATGAATCGGATTTGATGATGTCTTCTTGTTGGATCAAGGATTCCACTTTAGTATTGAAGAAATGAGGTGTGAATGTAGATATAGGTGGAGGGGGGGAACACTCCAAAGGAATTGGATCTAAACTCTGCTACTAAAATGGGATATTGTTGAGTGGGGTGTTGACCCTAGAAATAAAATCCAAAGAAAACACATGCTTGAATTAATTCTTTGATACCAAATGATGTAACTTTGAGCCTCTTGTTATGGAATATTTCCCCTGTAGACAAGTGAAATATCCCTTGGATTAAAAACCCCTATACCAAGACAGAAACACTATAAGTGGACACTAACATCCCTTTGAACTCAGTTTAAATAATCATAAAGAGAGAGGGAGAAAGGGTCTGATGCACCTTGTTTCAAAGTTTGTCCTCGATGTTCCAAACCAAGCTTGATCTCCAAACTCCCTGGCACAACTTGATACCTACAATGGGAAGAAAAGAGAAAAAAATACCTCCTACTCTAGTGGATTAGGTAAATAAAATTCATCTACAATGATTGAAGCAACAATAGACAAGCACATGCAAGAATACACAAGCTTGAAGGAAGTATGCCAAGTATATTGAAATGAGAACCCAAAGAGAATACTTACAAACCATGGATGATGATGCAACACTTCTCCAAGATCTCCTCATCCATCCCTTGCAAAAATCTACCAATATCAATGGTTTGATACCTGGAAGATTCCCTCGAGATCAGAGGTTTGATATGCTCCAATGCTTATTTTTTTCACCTTGGAAATCCCTCAATATATAAGATTGAGAAGAAAAACCACCATGCGAAAATGAGGGGTATGGTTGAGGATATGGATCCTTGATACTTGGATCATATACTAGGATGAATCCTAAGCATGAGGGTCAAACATAACCAATCCCATCTCAAAGAGCTGGCCCATAGATTACGGTGGAGGAGATCCCCCCTTTCTCTCCACAAGAATGTCTCTCCCCCGAAGTGAGAGACATGGAACCATTAAAAAAAAGTGGCACTCCCTATGCATGGTTATGGGAGCACCTATTTTCCCTACACATGGCCAGGGGGGCGCCACCCTTCATAAATGCTCAAAAAATGGTCAAATTTTCCAAGGAAAAAGTGTGTTTTGACCTATAAATGATGGTTTTCCTCCTCCCATATGACTTAGGGGTCATGAAAAAATGTTTTAATGGTGTCAAGGGGTGGAGACGTTTAAAAAATTGAATGTGACGCTTGTGACGATGCATATGATACTTGCGACAGTGCATGCGACACTTACCGAGGTGCATACGTCACTTTGTGACACTTGCGACACTTACAGTGCGTAACTCAAGTGTGACATTTTGATGTGTAATAGATGCCCCCTAAAGTGTGAGGTTAGAAGATAAATTGATGGCTAAAACACTTTAAAAATTCTTCAATGCAAGGGTGCTGGAGTGGGAGAACCTCACAGAAGCTGCAAACAATCATCAAACAATATTGATATATGTTCCTTTTCTGAGGCAGGCATACCTATGCTCGAAATACGAGATGACTCAAAGAGCGAACACTGACCAATACACTGCAGATCCATAAGAATACTGACTAAGGATATGGACAATATAGATACAATGTGGATCCCTACCTCCATGACATGAACTGATCACAGCCACAAAAAATACACAGTGGAGCTACGAGATGAAAAAACATAGCCACAGATCAATACTATGTGGATCTATGTGAGAGTATATATATCAATAATATTTACATCATGGTGATGGTATTAAAATATTTCACATGCTCAAATGATCTCCATCATAGCCTGGAAAAAACACATAACAGAGTGAATGCCCAACCTAGGGTCTTCGTCCCAATCATGATGTGGTATGAATCTAGCCATGTGAATAGATGATTTGATGTCGAACATGCTAGAAACCACTTGATTACTGGTCATTGATGTAAATCATTAACAAGATCGAGAGAAATAACCAATGATGTTAATGACTCCCAAGGTACCATAGTACATTCCAACGAATATGAATAATTGAGCTAAGGTCGAACACTCGTGGAATTATCCGATCAGAGTTCAATGATGTAAACCTACTATCGAAAGCGAGGAGGCCTGCCATTGAGGCATGCAGGTCCCAAGGTACTAAATGATTTCTAAGTCTAATTCCTGGGTGATGTGTTGAAGTCAATAGGAAAAGACTCGTCGAAGGAAGGCCTTGATGTATCCCCCATCATCGACACAAAACTAACACAAGCAAGTGATTTAAGATGGTAGATCGAATGAGTATGGACTGACATAGGAAATGGAAATTGGTAACACTTCAGATGGATGGTTTAAAGTGAAGCTTCCCTTGAACATTATGAAGCATGACAACTGACTTGGCATCATTCACTTGATGAGTGCTAAGAAAATAATGTGATGGTAATAAGAGCACTCTTCGACTGGACTAAAAAGTATAATGAAACATGGAATTGGTATGAATTAGAGACAAGAAGATTACCCAACTTTACAACATAATGTAGACATGTGCCATGTTCAAGGGAGACAATAATAACTACCATAAAGGATTCCAAAAATCTTGACCCACTTCCTTCAATTTCCCCCCATCGAGATAGATGAGTACCTCTTTATTTTTTAATGATCTTGAGGAGCATAACAGGTGCTTAGTATAGAATAACATGTGCTTGGTATATTTCATCGATGGTTCCCTCGACATATGTTTAACAAAACTGAATAAGGAGGGGTTCGGTCCCATATGGGTCCTGGAGATCAGACTCACATAGGTCTTTCGATGCATAGTGTTACGATACCAAATAAGGTAAACTCTGTGGTTTTTCATGTTTAGAGAGTCTAAAAAAGAACTTAAAGATTACTTAGTGGATGAATTTTTCGTAAATTTAGTCTCCCAAGCTCGAAAAAAGTGTAAAACAATACTGGGGAGAACTCTTCTAATCATGCTTGATTAGAGTGTTCCTTTTTCGTAAGTAGTCTTGCAAGGATAAATATATATATATATAACTACCTCTTGAAAGAAACCCTTTCAAACCTTTTAACGAGTGTGAAAGGAAGCAAGATCACTTGACGATATTTTCATGTTTAGGGAGTCTGAAAAGAGCTTAAAGGAAACTCCAAAGAGTTCCCAATGTAATTTTCGAAGGTTTCGAACATGACCCATGGATAGTTGGTACTTGGCCCCCAGCTACGTGATGAAATCTAGTGGCTTTGCTCCAGCATGATGTCTCAAGGTTGGAGATATGACCCCCCAAGCTTCATTTCATCCATCGACGATGAAGTTTTCATCGATTTCTGTACCAAATGGAGAAAAATGGTCAACAAACAAAGGCGATTGAAAATAAGGTTAAGTTATGAGATCTAGGGAAAGCCTCGACTCAACATATATGAGATATGGAGAAAGAACCGAATGAATGGGAGAGGTGTCTCTTTCATTTTTTAATGAGTTAGACACAAAAAAATCACTTTGCTTATGACTAGGTACTACCAAAGGATCAAATAATTCCAAGGTAGGTTTCATTTTTACACAAGATTAAAACTAGAAAAACTATGCTTAAGGCCCTCTGTTTCATTTTTTAACGAGCTTGACACATAAACAAGAAATTTGCTCGAACCTGGTTTCATTTTTTAACGAAATTGGAATTAAGAAAAAAACTATGCTCAAAGTTGGATTGCATTTTTTAATGAGCATGAAATCAACAAATAAAATATGCTCAAATACCTCTACTTGATCATGGCTCCCAAGAGGAAACTACTTTGGAAGGAATACATGTCAAGGGACAAATGCCAATCATGGATCCCAAGAGATCTTCACTAAATTATAAAACTACACTCCATAAGGAATACATGTTGAGGGCCGCGATAGGGGTACGAAGATCAAGCTCTAAAATCCCAATCGAAGAGATCACCATGTCAACTACCAGATCTAAATCAGAAGAAGGGAGAGATTCCTTTTCATGCATAGTTTAATGCATGGGATAGGTTGCCACATAATTGACTCGAGGTATGGTGGATGTCGCTGGAAAGTAAGGACCATTCAAGGAGTTCGGATGGTTGACCGTCATATCAAGGCCAATGAATGAAAGTTGTTTTATGGTCAACATGTTTACATTGTGAGGGAAACACATCAATCGAAAGACCATGGACACAACAACCTTCATAGCATAAACATAGAAAATTAAAATCCAAAAGGTCATGGAATACCATCACATCAATAAAGACAATTTTCCCTCCCAAAGTAACGAGGAACCGAGGAAGGATCCCTAAAGGTTGAGTATCACTTCTGTTAAAAGCCAAAAAAATATGAGTCACTGGCACAAGTGGAGGAGAACCTAAAGCTTTCCAATAAATGGAGGATAAGATACTAACTGATGCACCCACATCAACAATTATCTAAGGAAAGTACCTACCACAAACCTAAACAATGATTTTGAAGGTATATAGGAAGGGAGACCAGATTCCAACAGTGCACCCCAATCTAAAAGAATGGCCTCATTACTCAGAGGGGGTTCTATTGGAATCGATGAAGTCCCCCCTAATCCAAAAGAATCCGTAGAAACATGAAAGAAATTCATGACATCCTCACTCTTCATAGGAGAAGTGGGATCGACCAAGGGTGGTATTAGATCGACCACTTTAAATTCACTCTCTGAGGGGAGAGTGGGATCAATTGAAGTTGAAATCTGACCGATCACTTGATCAACCAGCTCAACTGATGATTGAATTGGATGGATAACATGATCAATCAGACGAATTGATTATGGAACCAAATTGACCAATTCGTCAACCAATGGTGGGTTGGGAGAGAGTTTACGGTAAGATATTACAAGTTGTTTCCGGAAATCAACAATATTTTTCAACGGGTATGAAGCTTCATCCATGCGCATACAAAGGTAGGCGCGATTCATATCCTTACATAGTGTTGATGCTTGAAAGCACAACGTTGGATACTATGCTCACAAATGATTGCAAAAATTTATTAGTTAACTATATTAATAATATACTAGTAGGTGGGACCCTCTACTCTTGAAAGCGCAACATTGGATACTATGCTCGCAAATGATTGCCAAGATTTATTAGTTAACTATATTAATAATATACTAGTAGGTGGTACCCCCTTGTTTAAATTATGGCACTATGATGGAGATGCGACACTTATATTTTGTTTGCCTATGTATTAGTTGCGACACAGTTTCTCTAGCTCATTTGCTTCAAATAATTCTTATGATAATATGTTGTGAGCAAGGTGATTAAAACAAGGAAACAATATGGTCTTGAGTATCTCTCATGAAATATAATTATGTTTCCTTTTGGATGAAAGAAATACACTCCACTTTTAATTTTGATATTGAATATTGTCCATAGCAAAGATTGGGTGATCACCTCGACCCTTAATACTATTTTTATGCGCATTGGTTGAGTTTCAATTTGGTTGTGTTCCTATCAAGTTGTCATATGAGAAATATGGATAGTGGCAA
>SNQJ01S0029349.1:41547-55754 GCA_010110895.2 Picea sitchensis | reverse complement strand
TTTAATTTTGATATTGAATATTGTCCATAGCAAAGATTGGGTGATCACCTCGACCCTTAATACTATTTTTATGCGCATTGGTTGAGTTTCAATTTGGTTGTGTTCCTATCAAGTTGTCATATGAGAAATATGGATAGTGGCAAAGGGGTGGAGCATTTTGTAATATCACACACTTTGCAGATTGTAACATGGCAAGTTTGGAATATTTGGTTGCATTATTGGTTTTAAATGTTAATGGTATGGTGAGCTGGCTAGTGGGCTTGGATTGTACTAAGCCATGAATGAAAATCTGAAGCAAGAAGCAATGTGCAGTAAATGCACATCACTCAAACTCACCTTGAGCTCGCCACCCTAGTCATTC
Source organism: Picea sitchensis (assembly GCA_010110895.2). Taxonomy (NCBI): domain Eukaryota; kingdom Viridiplantae; phylum Streptophyta; class Pinopsida; order Pinales; family Pinaceae; genus Picea; species Picea sitchensis. The sequence continues at coordinate 55,393 of SNQJ01S0029349.1, read as the reverse complement.
TTGCATTTTTTCTTTGTTGGTTGTTGTTTCTCTGCCTTGCCCGGTCGTGGAGGAAGTATACAACCTTGGTTTTTCTCCTTATGCAATATTTTACAGGTATGGGGTTTTCTTACTTTTCCATCAATGAAATTTTCTCTGCCCTTAAATCAAAATGTTGGCTCTGCTTTCTCGTGGTATGTGTAATTATCAAGTTGTCATGATGTTTTTTGGAACGGTGTATTTATGGTTTCATCCTTGGTTTCCCGTGGTGGTTGTTATGAGACCGTTGGAATTAAAAAATGGTCACGGTGTATTTGTTGTGTGTAACTATTCGTAAAATTTTTTATTTATTGAGTAAAAGTTATTGTTGATCCTACCTTGCCTACGGTTTTGTATTGTGGGTTTGGAATCCCTATTGAAATGAGTCATCTCAACCTTACCTTTGCGATTTGTGAATACCCCACCTATAGATTGAATTGTTGGTCTCTGTGGTTAGTATACCCACACCATAATTTCGACCCTGTGAATTTTTATGTGAAATATGATGAAAGACTAAAACCTTCCATGCCTTGTCCTAGAAAAACCATCAGTTGTTAGTCTGCCTTCTTATGACCTCACTATCACTGTTGCGTGGTGAACCTTATGCAAGTATGATGGAATTGTTTACCCAGATTTTGGTGGGAGAACTATTCGTGCTATCTTGGTTTGGGCACTTTTTTTAATTGGCAACTTTTTATGCTGTGATGAAGGAAGTGTTGGATTACTGCTATTCTTTGGAAGCTACAGTTTGTTTATATGAATCTCATGAAGTTGATAGAAATGTTATGAATTATTATTGTATAGTATCAGTTAGTTATAATAATGAAAACATCGTGGAGTAATATTTCGCTAACACCAGCTACCAGGCTCCCTCTGTTTGAATTGCTCTGCTGTCTCTACCACTTTATATCATTGACATATCTTGAACCCTACAGTGAAAGCATTTCTTACTCCAATTCGAGTTGATGAGAGCACTATTCTTTCTCGGTTACTTGGGCACATGTTTAATTGGTCCCTTGCTTGGCAATTATGGAAAGAGTCTTCCCTCACGTATTCATTGAAAATTACATTTTTTTTGAAGCTTGTGTTCCCGATAAAAAATGTTATTTATCTTTGTTAAATTGTCATGTTTTATTGTTAAGAAAGCATCTGTGTTTGAAATGTCTGATGCTCTAATTGAGTAATACTACCCATAATGAAGTTAAAAGAAGTTGCATTGAAAGGTTTGATTGATGGATATGAGTTTTGTTTTGGGAGAATTGTGCATGACCCTATGGGTTTTAGAGGACCATTGTTGGGGTTGATGTTATGAATATTGGCTCATCCACTCTAAGATTATTGTTGTATTCTTGTAGTGATTATGATGTTGTTCATCATTTCTGTTATATAATGAGAATATTGTTATAATGATTACTGTGATTAAATATTTCTGGGCATATCAGATAGTTTCTTGTGTGGAAACAATTCGTAGGCCAACGAGAAATTTTTGTTAAAGAAGGCATCAATTTGGGTTATTGTTTTGGAAGCTTGAGAATATTGTTTAAACTTCAAATTTTGGACATAGATATATTTTGATTAACGTCGAGGAGATAGCATGTTTGATTTTTTTTCATAAGCAATTATCCATAAAATTTCCATATCATTCTACCATTTTTCACTAAATACACTCAGATCCATGATCTGGAGTTCACTTATTTCATCCCTATTAATTATAAATTTTAAAGACAAGTAAGTATGGAAGCGAAAGAAAGATAACATACCAAGGGTTGAGGACTAATATTCTTGACATATTTTTATATACACGGTTAATTGTTTGGTTAATTGTTGAACAATATTTGTATATTGATTCCCTCCATGATACCATTTTTCACTAATTACACTCCTCCATATTTCCCATGAATCCTATCATTCCTTGTTCACATGGAAATTAATGAGTGATGTGTTATGGATGGATTTGCATGTATCTAGAGTGGCAATTTTTGAGCCAAATTTTTGATTCATGTAAGTAAGAGTGTCATGTATGGTTTATTAGAGTTTCATTCTTGATGAACTATACGAGGATGAGATTTTCAATAGAAACAATGGGTAGGAAAATATAGCAGTGGGGGAAATTGGAATCGAGGGCCACAAGGGGCCCTAGATTTTCTATCCATTTGATCTTGACCAACAAGAATTGAACCAACTGTTCCAATCACAGGTTGATTTAGTGGGTTGGCCATGGGATAATGCACCCTCGACCCGAAAGAACCCCTTTCCATCTTCCTCGGAATTTTCCCAGCATTCCCATTCCTCCACATGTGTCTTTATCCTAAAGTCCCTAGTAATGATTAACTAGAGATTTTTCCACCATATTGTCTCACCATCATGGTTGTACTATGTCATTAACTTTACCACCACCTATTAATCCCAATGTCCAAATTTCCCATGCTATTTCGCCAGTTCAGTCTTAACACTCCAGTAAGAGATTGAAATTATTGATATTCCCAACTGTACAGGAACCAAAGGAATAATTCAAGTACACATCCCCTTCTTCTCCCTCCAATGATTCCTCTAATTCCGTGTCTTCCCGCCTTCATTTAAAGGATGATTTCTCCCATGTGATCAGCGAAACACAACCCCAAAGTCAATCAACCACGGACTGCTTGAGGAAAATTCTAAGGAATAGCAAATGAACAAAATGAAGTGCCTCCTGAGAGTATGCTTAAAATGGAGTTTTAAATTATGTTTATGTGATTAGGTTTATGGGGACAATGTTTAATGGTTTTCAGCATATTTTGGACATCAAGCCCTATTTTTATATTTTTTGGATAATGTGGATATATATTGTTTTTGGATATGATATAAATTGGTATTTGATATTTAAATATCCAGATTTAAACAATGTTAAGGGAGTTACAAAGGTGGCATATGGTCAAATGATTATCTTTTTTTTATGTTCATGATTTAAAAGAAGAAATGATGGGAGTCACAAAGGAGTCCCACCTACCCAGTTATTATTAATTAAGACCCTTAACTATATATTATTATTATTATTCTTTCTCCTAAATTAATTAGTTAAGTTAAATCAACTTAACTAAAGAAAGTAGTTGAAGACTACTTCAGCTTATTGGGGAAAGAATAAAAGCTCAATGAAGAAGAGACAAATGGGAGAATAGAAGGAGAAACAAGACTAAGGTTTCTCTTTGATTCCTGCTCGATATAGTTTAGGTTTTTCATTTTATTTACAGAGTTTATTCAAGCCTAATTCCTTGTTGACAATAATGTCTTATTGTAGACAACAAGGTTTAAGACTGAACCACACTTTTAGGATGCTTGTTTTAGAGGTGTTGATTCATCCTTGATAGTCACATTGTATTATTGCACATTTGTGAATTAATTTTCAAGTGATAAAGAATATCTTACTTGAGTGAAATGACAGAGTTTGTGTAAGTTCATCAGTTATTAATTTTAGTTTTACTTTATTGTCGAAGTCTTTTTTGTATGGTGTTCATAGAAGATCTCTAAATCAAGCTGGTCCATACCCTCATGGGGGTTTGTAAAGAAAAAACTTTTGGTGAATCTAGAATGAAATAAAAATCAGTTGTTTTTTTTGACAAGAGCAGTTATGTTGCATTAATGGAAACTTTAAGCTAGTGAGTCAGAGAAATTACAAATCTGAAGAAGGTTGGTGATCTCTAATAGAGATGCCAACCTTCTTGTAGATGTCTGGGGAAACCCATCCCATCTACTTCTGGAGCTAATTCGATAAAATATTAAAATTGCAGCACATGAGTAAATTCTCTGAGTGAGCATAGTAGAAGACATAAGCAAAGAATTAAACCAAGAATGATAAATTTCCCTTAAAGTAGGGATCGACTTTTTTTAGAACCTAAAAGAAATGTGGGAGGCAGCCTCCTTTCTCCAGCTTTGTTGGTATGCCCTGAGGGTAAAGGGTGGAGGCAGGAGGCTGATTTGTCTTGGGGTTAGGAAATTTCCTGAGTCACTAGAGGGGCTGAAACAACCCAGGACCTGCTGAGGAGGCAGAAGGTTAGGAACTAAAACTTCGAGTTTCTTTTCTTTTCATTGATTAGGGGGTGGAATCCGAGGAAGGCTTTTCGTCTGTAGGGGATCTTCCCTTAGCTTCTTTGTTGCTTACGGATCCTAGGGCTTCATCTTTGCCAGTAGCATCAAAGCTGTTTTATTTTCTAGAGTTGCCTCTGTCGAATGAGTGGCCAGCAGACTGGGCTAAGCCAGGATCCTTCGCCTTAGCTGCCGCCGTCGATTGATTCTTTGGTTGAAAATCATCTTCTTTGACTGGACCGGGCTCCTGAGAGGCTTTGGGGTAGTTTTTTTTGAAATGACCGTATGCATGGCACTGTAGGCACTTAAAAGGAATCTGTTTGTAGTCCAGTTCTTGGATATGGCACCATTCCCTTAGGGAGAGATTAATGGCTTCCATAATTCCTTTCTCGAGGTTAACCTCAGCACAAAATCTGACCTGCGAAGATGGTGATCCTACGCCTGAAGCTCCGCCCTGTCCAGGAAACGTGCAAGCTTATTTCCAATGTCCTCAAGAGATCTTATCCCCCAGAGATCCAAGGGAAGATGAGGCAACCTAACTTGAGCATGTAAGAACAGCATGATCTCATTCCGGGATCAAATTCAAGAGTCGAGGGGCTAAGAACAACCCTCGATCCCATAGAGGCGGGTCAGGAATCACGAAAACTAGATCCGGTCCTCTTTCTCGTGAAGGCACGATAACCCGCCTCTGCGCACAGAGAAACGTTTTCCCTGTATCAGCATCTTCCATCTTTCTTCCATCCATGCCTCCACTTTTTTGGGGCTAGGCCATAACCCAGTAAACTTTCCGATGAGGCCTTTTCTGCTAGAAGGAGGACAAGATTGCAAGGCTCCTCTGGACATAGATCCAGAGAAGGGATCTCCTCCATCTTCTTAACAAACTTAGATGAGAGAAGGCTTGGATTTGGGTCCTGCTGAGCGGACTAACGTTTTTGAAAGCTTCCAAAGGATCTTCTTCCCTTCGACAGTATTCAGTCGGGGCCATCGTGAGCGACGACCACCAACAAACAGAATGAGAGAAAGTCGCGAGGAGATCTCCCATTTGCTCCAAAGCATGGCCAGGGAAAGCGGAAGGAGGGGCGGCTACATTCTGCTGATCCATTATTTTTTGTGTATTCAAAGAGGAACCACGGTAGAACACTCTGGGCAGGGCCCTATGATAAAAACCCGGCGGAGGGTTTAGGCCCTAGGCAGCGGTCCGACCTCTTCCGTCTAAAGCACAAAATGGGGCGACACCCCTTAAGAGTTTGGATCTAAAATCAGATTGTTATTCTATCTCATACATGTGTTTTGATGACTTGGTTCTTCCTTCACTTTTGTCTCCATGTTTGCTTTATAAATGAAAATGTACGATCGATAGGAATTTATAGAATTTTATTTTATATTACAACCTATTTAAATTGCTCGCGTCGGCCCTCCGGTCCTTGCAATTAATACTTGTGGATTGAGTTAATATTTTGAGGCTATAAACCCACGGGTGACATTCCCAACTATCTTTTCCTAGCCAAAAAATATATGAAAATGATTGAGTAAAATTAGTCCATACCTTTCCCCTCGACGTTTATTTGGCGACCGTACTGGGTAGATCTTCTATATCTCTTTGTTTGATTGTATCCACGATTATCTTTGAATATTTCTACTTTTTGTTTATGACTCTTTGGTTGATTTTTCTCATGACAATACCTTTTACAAAGCGTTAATATTGAACATGGTCTCTAGACCAACATTGCCTTGACTTTATTCAAAACTATCTTAGAAATTGGTAATAAATGGGTTGAGTTTGAGCGGCTAGAGTGGGAAATGTTGAACAAGATATAAGTATTCATGAACATTGGGAAGCCAAGAAAATACAACCTAGGAATCAACCATAAATTTATTTTTCCTACAATTTTGATCTTCTTTCATGTCCTTAAACCATCACATATCTAGGATAAGAAGAGGTTTATCCCCTGAAATCACTCCTATCGCTGAAATAAGAAAAAGACAAAATCCATTTGTTGACAGAAAACACTCTAAGGAAGATTTATGCGAATAACGGAGTTCATCCCTTTTCACAGTTTCCATCCTCCCAAAATGGCATCATTGAGTGGTGCTTGAGGTGCTTCATCATCCCAACCTTTGGCCTCATCGGTAATTGGTATTTTATATAGCCATCAGGTTCATGTCAAATATACTACCAACCCTACTAAGATCATAAATAAGCATGGGATTTTTTCAATTCAGAAGGAAGATGCTACTACCATCATTAGCACATATCCCTCTCCCTTAGACCTAGCATGCTACCATTAGATGCAAAATTTAAAAGAGCATCTACCTGGTTTTGAAATAATACAGTCACTACAAGCTTGAACGCTTGGTAGCATTCTTCCATACATCACAATATGAGAAATTAATGTGATACTTGCGTAAACATTGTCAACTCTCTCTCTCTTGAAGGGAAAGCAACAACATATTTTTTTGATCTCACTCCCAAGATTCTTTCCACTTAGGAAGAGTTAGTTCATTGGTTCAAATCAACTTATGGCGGAGTCTAAGATACACCCAAATGGAGAAAATATAATAACATTGCGTACAAGGACAGTGAGAAGTTCTATCAAGTCTTTCAACCTTTGTTTCACCAAGTTGTATAATCCAATCCACTGAACAGTGGCTCCCGGAACCAAAGATGCTTTTTTATGCATTACTCATTCTCTACTACTTCCCTTATCTGACATAGGCTTGCTGAAGAAAAGCTATGCACAATCTTGGTTCCTCTCTTCATACTTTTCTATAATATGAAGAGCAACTATAAATAATAGGTCTCCCCTAGGAAGAGTTGGTTAAAGAAAACATCACATGTCTTCCCTCCTACAACGTGTGCAAGAGATATGAAAAATATGATTATAGCATATGAATGAAAGGTAAATGTCCCTTGACTTACTCTTGGGGCATCATATTCTTCTTCAACACCTTTTAGGAATACTAGAAATGAAAACAAATTTTAGCCCAAAGCCATCATGTCTCGCTGTTGGTGTAACGTTTGTGAGGAAAATCACGAGGAAAGTAATTGTAGGAGTTAGAGTGTTAGAGATAAAATATTTGGAAAGATGCCTAAAAGCACCATTGTTATTCTAGATTTGGCAGAACTGGAAGATTTTATGATCATAAACACTAGGAACAAATCCTATGTTTCAAAATGAAAATATGATCCCCCTCGTGCTTCTTCTAGTCCAAGCTCATCCTCACCCACTGTTATGGTTTATGTTCCTAAGGTTTCTGATAGTCAAGGAACAATTTCTACTCTCCCCTCTTCTAAATATCTTGAATTATTTGGCCAACATCAAAGTAGATGTTACCCTCCTAGGCATGTTTTTCATCCCTGAACAACAAAGCATCTCAAGAATTTTATGGAAGGAAAATCTTCCACCATGGCCAATCTTTCTGAAGAGGCAAAATAAGAGGATTCCACTTTGTAAATAAAATAGGTTTAAATAATTTTAGACACCATGTAAAAATCATCCAATGTCATTTATGTAAAAATTATGGAAAAATAGCCCGTGTTGCTAATTGGCCGGTTCGGGTTTTAAATGTCAAAAATCATCTAATGGAATAGGCTTATCATGTACTAATGGAAATTCCTGAAACATGCTCTCCTATAATAATATACAACAAACAACCATATGTGAAATCAAGGGCATTGACCTTGGTTTTGTGCACACATCTTGAAATAAGGACAAACCCTCAACATCCAAGTAATCGTTACGGTAAGTAATTATTCAATCATCTTAGGAAGAGATTTGGAAATCAGCCAGCCAGGTGAATATATTTCCTTGGCCGGAACACACTTATCCGTTCCTGAAATGGAAATAATATTATAGTCCCAAGGGAAGGAATAATCTCACCATACATAGAGAGCATTCCACAACCTAACTCAAACTATGTTGAGGAAGACTTAAGAGTGTACTCCATCTTTCTTGGATGAAGGGGTGACACTACCTTAGGAAAAATTGATGATCTAAGTGGTATGTGGCATGCATGATGTCATGCTCCAACTGAAGGTAATGGATTTGAATGAGCTCATGTACTCACACATGAGTAAAATTCTCTGCCTTTTCTTATAGGCTGGAATTTGCTTGCATGAACAACTCTTTGTTGGTTGTGGAGCTTGATTATCTTCTACAGTTGAGGTCTTTTACTTTCATCAGTTTTATGCTCCTTGAGTATTTACCCAGTATGTGCACTCTTCCACCTTGTAGTCTTGGAGGAAGTACCCTGCTTGAGGAGGTTTTTAAGGGACAAAGCGGAATTTGAGCTTAAAATTGCCTTGTAAAGTATATTGTAATTTCATTGTAAATATGGACCGTTCATTATAAGAAGTAGCATATCCTAACGAATAGATATTATGTTAGGGTTTTTTTTTTTTTTTTTTTTTTTTTTTTTTTTTTTTTTTTTTTTTTTTTTAATATTGTGAATTTTGTATTTTGAGATAGGAGACTCTGAGAGAAGAAGAGGAAGTTACAGCAGGTTTCATGGAGGTTGTATCCCTTCATTTCTTTGGATAATAATAAAGGACACAGAATTTCTCACAGTGGGCGTAGCCCCACCTTTGGGTGAACCACGTAAATGCATGTCTCTCTTGTATTGTGTATCTTACACGTGTTTTGTTTACGCATTTGTTTTATTTTTATTTCTCTAATGATCTGTTTTTCCCAACACTCCATAGGAGTTTGAAGCATTATTACTAGGCATTGAAAATACCTATAACTTAGGTTGTGGTCACCTTACAAATTTTGGGGACTCTGAACTTGTTGTGAACCTTGTCATTAAAATACTCTCCTATAAATAAGTTGATGAAACACTACACCAAAAATGTTTGGGCACTTATATCGAACCAATTATCATTAACATCACTCATGTTAATAGGGGACTTAATTCAATGGATGATAGGTTAGGCTGTATTTGCGGACACTATCCCACTTGAAAAATTCGCCTCAAAGATTGATTGTACTTTTAAGTCTTTATCATCATCACATTCACGACAATGTAGAGTCATGGAAGCCTAGTCAATGAAGGCATATGTGATTTCATACAAAATAAACCATTTAAGCCCAGGGAGATTATATCCATGGAAAACATCAAAATTCCGAAAGGATTGACTCCTCTAAAAAGTTCATTTCCATCGAGTGATGTAAGAAACAAACAAACACATAAAGAAGAGGAATCCAAAAGGAGAGAGTGGGTGAAACTATTTCCTTGAACATCGGGACACCAGACTGCCCAATGAATGTTAAGATGGGTGCTCAATGTTTTGATGAAGAAAAGATGAAATTCATTGAGCCACTTCGTTAATTTCAAGATGTTATTTCTTGGTGTATAGGGATCGCCGTGGTTTTTATCCACCTTCCCCTATAACGTACATTCCTATCAGGAAGGGATAAAACGGTTAAGAAAAACAAATACCCATTAACCTTGCTTGAAGCTATATTAGAAAGGTTGAATTTTTTGAAAATTTGGTATAATTTTTCAGGTTAAAATATTCTTGAGTGGGTTTCCAATTTTGGTCCCTTTTAGGAAGACAATTTGAGTGAGATCCGATTTAATGCGTTGATTTTTCATACATTGAATGAAGAAAAGCGTAAAAGACCATTTTCCTTTCCCTAATATGGAAATGATTTTTGCAACAAGTTGCAAGGTCACAAATGTTATCCTTACTTGATGTTTTCTCTAGTTATAGTATATCCAGGTAAAGGTGATAAATACAAAACCGCTTCCTCTACGTAGGGCACATTTTCTTATGAACACATGCCTTTTTTGGATTATCTAATCTTAGGTGCCACCTTCAAAGAGCTATCTTGATAGATTTTGACGATCCAATTGGTAAGATTATCCGGGTTTATCTTGATTTGATGAATTATTTGAATGTTTATTCAAATAATCGATTAGATCATTTTAGTCATCTTAGAAAAGTTCTCATCACGATCTTGAGAGTTCGACATTTCTTTAAACCCATATAAATATATTTTTGAATTGTTACCAAGGAAAGCTCCTTGGACATATTGTCTTTGATTAAGGAATAATCATATATCCCAAAAGGATTGTTGCTATTCGAACAACTGTCCCAACTTCCAAAAAGGAGATTCTATCCTTTATGGGCATTATCAACTTTGTCTGTAGATTTTTTCCTAATTTTTCTTTAATGGAGCAAGCCATTTTCTTAATCTTCTAAGAAAGAGTTGCTCCTTTCTTGGGTGACGTCGAAAATGATTTAGTAAAATTAATAAGGAAATCAATTCGCCGCGATTTTGAGTGAAACCAAACTTTAGAAAGATTTTTATCATATCGCCCAATGCCACTAAGGCGTTTAATATTCTCTTACAATGTGATGCCCAAAATAGCAGCTTGATGTATGAGTCAAATCTTATCAGATTATGAATTCAAATATTCTTATATAGAAAACATGCTTTTGCTCTTGTTAAATATGTGGAGAAATTTCGCCACTTTATCATAAGAAAACACAGGTAAACATCCTTTTACCAACATCTAGATTTTTCTTTCTTTAAAACATATTTTAGGAAGCTTGCGATGACACAAAATCCGGGGAACATGGTCTGTATCATGGCTTAGAAAACAATTAAAGAGTTGAGACTTAGCCCTTCATTTGGCTCAACATGCTGAAACAAGTGAAGGAAGTGGTGATCAGGATAATCCTCTTTCAACATTGTTTTATATTGAGAGTCAAACCCTTCCATAGCTGAACATCCATACAGTACTTCAAATTCAGGTGTATTAGCAATTTATTGATTGGGTTGGTTTTCTTTGATGTTAACCCTTGAAGAAAGCTCCACAGCACAAAGGTTTGAGTAATGGACCCAGATTTTTTGATGTAAATACATATTTCTGATATTGTCTTATCATGGTTGATAAAAATAAAGATGGATGAAATCCAAAGTAAGTCCCCTTATGGTAAAGCCCTCATGGGAAGATGCTTTCGGATTGAAGGAACCCATGATTAATTGTAAGAATAAATAGGATGAAGGACAATGATTTTTAGGTAACTATACTATATGGATAATGTCCATTTCATTTTGAAATTGGTATGTGAGGCATACATAACCAATCAGGTTAGAGTTATGTGCATGTGAAGTTGGAAAACCCAGGTTTTGGTAAATGGACCCAAAGTTGTTTGATGGATAATGGTATGGATTATGATATATTTTATGATAATACCATTCTATATGGATAATACATTCATTCCATTTTTGGTGGTATGGAATGTCACATAACTCCTCCACCGGTTTGAGAGAGTTACTGGCCTTAAGTTAAAGGACCCCATATGATGGCCTAAAGCCTCAAAAGGTCAAAGTAAGTCAAAGTGGTTTAAGAGATTTTAAAGAATTAAATAATAAAAGGTAGAAGTAATGAGTATTATAATTCCAGTAGACTAAAATAAATTATTTCAATAATAATTTAATGGGGAAATTAGAATTGGGTTAACTCTAAAATAAGGAAGTGGGGCCAGTGACCTAGAAGATGTTTTTAAGGAAGCTACTTGGAGAGTATGGAAATAAGGGGCAGTCTCTCATTTTTAATTACACTTGAGCATATTGCAATACCATAAATGCCCACATGAATTAGATACTCATCCAAAGGAGAAGGCTATGTCTTGAATCTTCTGGATATATTATTTAGGAGAATTTTTGTTGAGGAAGTCTGCTGATGGTATATTATTTCGATAATGAAAATAGGAAGCATAAAATTGTTATGAAATACATGGATCTTGATTAAACCCATTCCGTTGGTATTACTTTTCTGCTAAACTATTTCTTTTAAAATTATCAGAAAAAGTTATTATTGGCCTTCAATTTTTGGAGATTCTTATAACTTTTCAATATCTTGTAACAAGTGCCAAAAATTAACTGGGAAATAACATCTTTCTGCCAAGCCTTTTGCCAGAAATGTACGTCTTTCCATGCCTTTTACCTTTGTCCTACAATTTTCCATTTTTTCCTAGGCTGGGGTGGACTTTTCTGAAATTCCTATTAATCCTCTATCCTCAACATGGGGTTTTAATCATACAGCCAGCGATTATTTCACTAGATGGTGAAGTTGTCCCTTAAACACTCCTGGGATGAGCATGTAATTTCTTTCTTGGAAACTGATATTTTCTCTAGATTTGGCATTCTTTAGAGATTATTATAGATAATGAATTCCCCTTTCATTCCCTTCTGAAATTATTCGATTTTAGCTAAGTTGAAATTGAAGCAGTTCACCTTAGATACTCATCAAAGGAGAAGGCTCTGTCTTGAATCTTACAGATATATTATTTTAGGAGAATTTTTGTTGAGGAAGTCTGCTGATGGTATATTATTTCGATGTGTGAAAAATAAGGAAGCATAGAAATTGTTACATGAAACTCATGGATCTTCAGATTCTGTTATTCACGTTGGTGACCACTTTTCTTCTAAAACTACTGCTTTTAAAATCATCAAAAAAGGTTATTATTGGCCTTCAATTTTTTGAGATTCTTATAACTTTTCAATATCTTGTAACAAGTGCCAAAAATTAACTGGGAAATAACATCTTTCTGCCATGCCTTTGCAAGGGAAATAACGTCTTTTTTCCATGCCTTTGCAACCTGTCCTCCCTGATTTTCCTTTTTCTAAATGGGGTCTGGACTTTACTGGTCCTATTAATCCTCTATCCTCAACATGTCAGTTTTTTATCTTGACAGCCACTGATTATTTCACTAAATGGACTGAAGTTGTCCCACTTAAACACTCATAGGATGAACATGTAATTTCTTTCTTGGAAACTGATATTTTCTCTAGATTTGGCATTCCTTTAGAGATTATTACAGATAATGGTCCCTCTTTCATTTCCGCTAAATTGACTCAGTTTTTAGCTAAGTTGGGGGTTAAACATTTCACCTCATCAGCTTATTACCCTCAAGGAAATGGGCAAGCCAAGTCAACTAAAAAAAATATGGTTAGGATCATAAAGAAGCTCATTGAAGATGAGCCTCGTCAATGGCACACCCTCCTCACTTATTCCCTTTGGGCAGATCACACTACTACCAAGGTAAGCACAAGTTGCACTCCCTTTCAAATTTTCTATGGTCAAGAAGCTATTTTTCCTACTGAACTGGAGATTTCTTGTCTACAGCTGATGCTACAGATCGAATAATTAAATTATTCCAATGTGCCTCAAATGATAAATGCACTGCTAGCTTTAGAGGAACAAAGAATGTTTGCCTTGGAAAACATAAAGAGAAGACACCAAACCATGAAGAAATATTTCAACAAAAGCGTAAAAGCTGTCAAATTTAAAGTAAATGAGAAAGTCTTGCTTTGGGACTCAACCCATGCTGACAGAAGAAGACATTCAAAGTTTCAAAAATTATGGATTGGTCCTTTCAAAATCGCTTTTGTCCTGGGCGCAAATTCTTATCTTTTAAAAGACTTGGAAGAACGATTATTTTCCTATATTACCAACAGTTACCACTTGAAACATTATGTGGAACTAGCTTGAAAGATAAACACTTCATGGAAGTCACTGCTGTATTATAGTTTTATATTTTACTGTTTTGGATTTTGCTTTGTTGATTGATTCATTTTCTGCTATTGCATTTCTTCCTTTTTCATTTTCTGATGTTTCATTTCTGTTGTTTTTCTTTTTGTTTATCAGAAATAAAATTTGGATCAACTTCTCCACAACGATGCTATTTTGTAAGTATTGTTGATCAATAATAATCAATTTACATAGATATCATGATTTCCCCCTTGTAGACATC
>SNQJ01S0029349.1:6452-40417 GCA_010110895.2 Picea sitchensis | reverse complement strand
CCTTACACAATATTTTACAGGTATGGGGTTTATTGCTTTTCCATCCATAAAATTTGCTCTTCCCTTAAATCAAAATGTTGGCTCTGGTTTCTCATGGTCTGTGTAATTCTCAAGCTGTCATGATGTTTTTTGGAATTGTGTATTTATGGTTGCATCCTTGGTTTCCTTTGGTGGTTTTTCAGAGACTGTTGGCATTAAAAAATGGTCGTGGTGTGTTTGCTGTGTTTAATTGTTCATAGAGATTTGCTGAGTAAAATTTGTGGTTGATCCTACCTTGCCTATGGTTTTTTATTGTTGGTTTGGCCTCCCTGTTGAAATGCATCATCTCAGCCTTACCTCTGGGTTTTGTGACTAACCCACCTATATTTTGACTTGCTGATCTCTGTGGTTAGTATACTTGTGCCATAATTTCAACCCTGTGAATGTTTATGTGAAATATGATGAAAGACTAAAACCTTTCATGCCTTGTCCTGGCCAAACCCTCAATTAGCCTGCCTTCTTATGACCTCACTATCACTGTTGCGTGGTGAACCTTATGCAAGTATGAGGGAATTTCTTACCCATATTTTGGTGGGAACACTATTCATTCTATCTTGGTTTGGGCACGACTTTTAATTGGTCACTTGTTATGCTGTGATGAAGGAAGTGTTGGATTCACTTATTCTTTGGAAGCTATAGTTTGTTTATACGAAGATCATGAAGTCGATAGCAATGTTGCAAATTATTGTTATATTATCTGTGATCGATTATAATAATGAAAAACACATGTGGAGTAATTTTTACGTGCTATACAACTGCCAAACCCTCAGTTTGAATTTCCTCACTGTCTCTACCACTTACTGTCATTGACATATCTCGAACCCTACAGTGAAAGCATTGCTTACTCTAGTTTGAGTTGATGAGAGGAATGTTCTTGCTCGGTTACTTGGGAATGGGTTTAATTGGTCCCTTGCTTGGAAATTGTGGAAAGAGTCTGTCCTCACCTATTCATTGAAAATTACAGTTTTTTGAAGCTTGTGTTCCCAATAAAAAATGTTATTTATCTTGGTTAAATCGTCATGTTTTATTGTTAAGAAAGCACCTGTGTTTGAAATGTCTGATGCTCGAATTGAGTAATACTACCTAGAATGAAGTTAAAAGAAGTTTCATTGAACGAAGGTTTGATTTAATGATGGATATGAGTTTTTTTTTTGGGATCACTGTGCGTGACCCTCTGGGTTTTAGAGGACCATTGTTGGGGTTGATGTTATGAATCGTGGCTCATCCACTCTAAGATTATTGTTGTATTCCTGTAGCGATTATGATGTTGTTCATCATTTCTGTTATATAATGATAATATTGTTATAATGATTTCTGTGGTTAAATATTTCTGGGCATATCATATAGTTTACTGTGTAAAACAATTCAGAGGCCAACAAACAATTTTGTTAAAGAAGGCATCAATTTAGGTTATTGTTTTGGAAACTGAATATTGTTTAAACTTCAAAATTTTTGACAAAGATATACTTTGATTGCATCAGAGATAACATGTTTTGATTTTTTTTTAACTTGAACAGTATCCGTAAAATTTCCCTATCATTCTACCATTTTTTCGCTAATTACACTCCCTCCATGATCTCGATTTCACTTATTTCATCCCTGTTTTGTGATATAAATTTTAAAAGAGAAGTCTGTGTGGAAGTGAAAGAAAGATAACATAGCAAGGGTTGAGGACTGATATTTTTGATATTTTTATATACAAAATTAATTGTTTGGTTAATTGTTTAACAATATTCGTATATTTATTCTCTCCATGATACCATTTTTTGCTAATTACACTCCCTCCATATTTCCCATGAACCCTATCATTCCCTATTCACTTGACAATTAATGAATGATGTGTTATGGATGGATTTGCTTGTATCTTGTGTCAATTTTGGAGCCAACTTTTGATTCATGTAAGTAGAGTGTCATGTATGGTTTATTAAGAGCTTTATTACTGAAAAAATGTTGCTATGGGATGGGATTTTTCAGTATTGAGAGAAATGGTTGAAATAATAGAGGCAGGGTAAATTAGAATCGAGGCCATAGGAGGCCTAGATTTTCTATCCATTTTGACACCAACCTGCAAGAATAGAACCAGTTGTTCCAAGATGGGTTCTTTAATTTGGTTGGCCATGAGATAATGCACCCTCGACCAAAAAGACCCCCTTTCCAGCCTCCTTAGAATATTCCCGACATTCTCATTCCTCCACATGTGTCTTTGCAGCCCGAAGTCCCCGCAAATGACGGTTGGCAAGAGATTTTCCACCAGCCTGCATCTCACCATCATGGTTGGCCCACTATGTCATTTCCTTTACCACCACCTATTAATCCCAATGTCCAAATTGTCCATGCTGTTTCACCACTTCAGTCTTCACATGCCAGTAAGATATTGAAAACTGATATTCCCCAACCTGTGCAAGACAAAGGAAAAGCAATTGCCCCCCCTTCTTCTCCCTCTAATGATTCCTCTAAATCTATGTCTTCCCTCCATTTAAATGATGAATTCTCCCATGTGATAGATACAAATCCAAGGGTCCAATCAACCATGGGTTACTTCAGAAAAGTCTAAGGGAAACAACAATGAAAAAATGAAAATTGCCTCACAAAGTGGCAAATATGGTTTTTAAATTATGTTTTATGCCATTCAATTGATCAGGATAATGTTTAATGGTTTTCAACATATTTTGGACAACAAACCCTATTTTGATATTTTGTGGATAATGTGGATATATATTCTTTTTCGATATGATATAAATTATTACTGATACTTAAATATCCAATTTAAAATATATTCAAGGGAGTTACAAGGGTGACATATAGTCAAAATGATTATCTCTTGTGTGTTATATTTCATGATTTAAAAAGAAGAAATGACGAGAGTCAGAAGGGGTCCCACCTACTTAGTTATTATTAATTAAGACCCTTAACTATATTATTATTATTATTTATTTCTCCTAAATTAATTAGTTAACTTAAATCAACTTAACTAAAGAAAGTAGTTGAACTACTTCAACTTATTGGGAAAGAATAAAATCTGAATGAGAAGAAGAGACAAATGGGAGAATAGAAGGAGAAAACAAGACTAAGGTTTGTTCTTTAGTTAGATGAGATAGTTTCAGTTTTCATTCATTTCTAAGTTTATTCAAAAGTCTAATTCTCTTGTTGACAATAGGGTCTTATTGTAGAAAACAAGGTTCAAGACTGAACCACACTTTTCAGACGCTTATTTTAGAGGTGTTGATTCATCCTTGATAGTCTGTGTATTCTTGTCTGTTTGTGAATTAATTTTCATGGTTGATAAATGATATCTTGCAGAGTTAAAATGGAAACAGTTTGTGGAAAGATGATCCAGATTATTAATTTCAGTTTTACTTTACTGTCGAAGTCTTTTTGTATGGTGTTCATCAGAGATCTCTAAATAAGACTCTGGTCCATACCCTCGCAAGGGTTTTGTAAAGAGAAAAACACTTTTGGTATCTCAAAATGAAATAAAATCAGATTGCTATCATTTCTATCGTGTCTCATACACGTGTTTTCGTGACTTGGTTACTTTTTCGCTTTTGATCTCCATGTTTACTTTATCGTAAAATCTGTGTACATTCCAATAGATTTTATATATTTTATTTTTTATTGCAACATATTTGAATTATAAAATCAACCTCAGTTCTTGTAATTAATACTTGCAGATTGAGTGAATATTTTTAGGCTATAAACCCTGGGTGACATTCCCAACTATCTTGTCCTAACCAGAAAAGATCTGAAAATGATTGAGTAACGTAATCCATACCTTTTCCTCAACACATAGCAAGCGATTAAATTTCACTTTACCCTTCTTACTTCCAACTTGATTATCACTAGTTGATGGTTTGTCACCATCATGAGATGCAACGACTGATGATGCGGGTTGATAACCCTAAGACCACACTTTTGCAACCTTGGGAATACCAGGGAAATACTTAAGAAGGTGGTCACCCTTACAAATCCTGCAAGGGATATGGGCTTGCGATGTGTCTTGGTAGACTTGTCAACATTATCAACACTCCCAACATGATGGACAATAGTTGGTTGATCACTTCCAACATGTCCTACAGTGGTTGGAATCCCCCCCCCTAGCTTATTTATCTTCTTCTTAATCTTCCTTTTCTTCTTCTTCTTATCTACCTGGTTACTAGTTGTAGAAATTTCACTAGGCGAAGAGGAAGAACAGGAAGAAGACCTTACAAGCGAAGAGGGAAGAGGATCGACAAGAGGTTGATGGTCCTGGGGTGGAGTAGTTACGGATGAAGAACTAGGAGAATTTATGTTCACCGGAGTGGAGAACATCCAGATTGATGACCCAATAATGAATCCAAGAAGAGTCAAAGTAGTGATATAAGGAGGACCAACATGTCCCATAGAAGGAGAAACAAACGATATCTCGAGAAAAAGGGTCCCTTCATTGGTAGTTCCAGGAATTGACGCCATATACACAGACTCAATCCTAAAGGCTATCTAGGGAGAACAAACAACACATGCTAAAAAATATAGGAAGCAAACCAAACAACAAGCCTTCTCACAGTGAAATGCTAGTTAGTGATGAAAACCAATGTCGTAGGATCAAAGTGAGAAGGGGATAGGATAGAGTGGGTGGATCAATTACGTTGGCGATCTGCTTAACATACTTAAACCTTGGTGCAAGTTCGCTCACAGTATATCTGTGGGTTACCCTCCAAGGAGCCTGAGTGAGTTTGACCAATGTTTGACCCAGGTACAGCAAAGACTCCCCTGTGTCGTCACCTTGTGTATGAACCCTAAATATAAAGGCCACTAAGTTTACCAACTCGTAGTCAACCTCCAGGCGGGTACAGTCGATAGTTGGGTCTGAACGTATTGGCATGATATCAAGTCTGAAGCTCTTCAAGAGAATTGAAGACAAGTGGACCGGTAAGACTCCATAGGACCCCAAATGAATTCAGAGTTCACAAAGCATCGAGACCAAATGAAACCAATGGTTTCTCAAGAAAAACCTCCAATATACGCTCACTCCTCTACAATTGGTTGAGCCTTGGAGGGGTAATCTCCACTACTCTCCCACACACAACCTTTTGTTTATCCCCTATGTGAGAGGGGGGTCCCGACTATTATACGACAATTGGATTTTCTCTCCCTATCACATGATTCTATGTTTTTTTTATGGCTTTGGAAAGTTATTCTCAAAACCTATTCCAAAGCCCCACACTTAAGCTAATGTAGGTTCGCAAATTCCTAGAAAGAAAAAGTTCTAGGTAGATTTTAATTAGCATTTTGATTATTAGGCTATTGTTTACTCAAGGGTATGGACACAAAACTGATGATGTTCGTGACTTCGACTCCAAAAGAGTGCAAAAGAATGAGACGCAAAGACGTTTGTTCGATGAACTCTATCTATGGAAAGGAGAAGAGTCTTTTTCCATTCCAAAATGCATAAACCCAATGCAAACTACAAACATGTACCACCCAAAACTTTGAATGCAATCAATTTTTGTTCATTTGATTATAAATGCAATGAAATATGCAATTTTTTCTTCTTCTTAACTTTTAGATGAAAAAGATCTGTGTTTGATACAATGAACCACGAGGAAATAAAGAAATCAACAAAGCACACTCAAAGCGACAAGAACTGAAAGAAAACAAGTAGGGGATAACCCGCTCAATCAAAAACTCAAAGATGCAAAAGAGAAAGAAGACAAACACTCATGAAAATCCTCAAACAATGAGCAACAAAAAACAAAAATCAAGCTAGGTTGTGGCAAACAAAAGAGTCCTAATCATCCAGAAAAGCAAGATGTTTCAAACAAAGACAAGAAGTCTCAATACCAAGCAACCTTTTCAAACCTTAGTTGATGAACAATCCTAAACAACCAAACAATCTGAAATCTTTGCGAGACAAAGATCAGAGAACTCAAATGCAGGAAGAACCAAGGGATCCTGTTAACCCAAGGGGATCACAACTAGGAGAGAATTTGCAAACTCAAGGGAGAAACATAAATGAGTGATAACTGTCAAATTCTCAAGAAAACAGAGTCAAATATGGTCAAGGAGTCTCTAGGAAAAAATCCCTTCAAGATCAGACTGAGAAAAAGTAAGCAGAAAAGGGGCAAAAAGGCCAAAACATGGGGACTGGCACCCCTGTTCTGAAGAAGACAAAGTGCTAGTTATGGGAGTGGTGCTCTGTAGGAATACAATGCATCTACTGAAGATAGCCCGAGTTTGAGGGCTGAGAAAGAAATCATAAATAACTCCTACATGTGGCCCAAAGGATGGAAATATGCAATTACATGCTTACACAACAAAGCACACAATAAACAAGAAACTAGAAACGAGGAAGATATCCTCAAAGGCTAGGGTGAGAATGATGGGTGCATCCTCTTTGAGGAAAAGCCCTAGTTGCAAACCTTGTGGATTGCGTTGAGAGGTGTTGGACATCTACATCGTATAGATACTAAGAAATTACTACATTTAACATTGATTAAAACAAAGGGAAAAAATAATGTCATCTCAAATTGGAATCATCTAATAAATAAATATTTCAAAACATCAATTTATCAAAAAACTATTTTTCATAAATAAAAATAATTAAAAAGTATTAAATATAACAAGAAAATAATAAGTTTCATTATAAAACATTTAATAGCTGAATTATAGTGAGCAGTTGAGAGAGAAGAATCACACTTAAACAAGATACATATGATTCATTATTTTAGTATATAACATAATAAGATTACAACGTTCAATAAGGAAAAACTAGCAAACAAAATTACCTGAATAAAGTAAAATGCTTAAAGAACTTGTGTAATCTGCTCAGTGTGTTTTCTAAATATGTAGCGCTATTCTTTATTTTCCTATAGAACATAATAAGATTACAACGTTCAATAAGGAAAAACTAGCCAACAAAATACAACTATCAAACAAAATTACCTGATTGCTTAAAGAACTTATAAATGTTTAAAGAACTTGTATAACCTGCTCAGTGTGTTTTTTAAATATGTAGCAGCATATTATGATAGTCTAAACGTTCTACTAAATAATTGTTCTCTATATTACCGTATTCTAACGGCATAGCTGTGTTAAAAAGTAGGAATCTAATTTTAGACAACAAAAGTATCAATGGATTTTGATGACATTGTATGGTAATTGTTTGTCTCCGGTGTGATGAATTTCTATGTAAAAACAATGTTTCTACCCACCGAGATGAAAGTATACGCCTGTAAAAGAGTATAAAATGATTTTTTAATGTGGATGCTCATACATTTTGGAAAACACTCCAATAAGAAATGACTTACAACACTCCAATAAGAAATGACTTACAGTGGGGAAGATACTGTCAAAATTATCACAAATAATACAGGAAATCTGCTACTATTCATTTTATATAATGCAGTGATGAGATGTATACACTGAAAGTTGAAAATCATCCACCATTGTGGCAGATTTCCATTTAACAAGAACCATATTTACATGCATTGATTTCCATTCAATAGAATCCATTTTTACATCCAACGATATCTTAATTTGCATGATCGTAATAGAGTTATGTACCCATTTGCATGGAGACAGAACGGTCTCCTTGGCATTGTAAAAGTCCATAACAGTTCTGAGATTGGATTGGTACATATGAAATTTAATTAAATCACAAGCGCAATTAATTACAAGCACAAGCCAAGACATTTCTGAACACAGTCATCTTCATTCTGTGTTTTTCAATGGTAATTTGTTACAGAAGAGAAACTGTTATGTTTCATATTAACGTACAAGGGGACACTGTGAGGTGTCAAACTGCAAATGATCAAATCTACTACAGCCCGCATTCTCTACGACGGGGTCTAGATAGATAGAGATAAAATATTCATTGACAGTGTCAACATTAGTACAAAATACAAAGAATTTAAATCTTTAAAGAATCAATAGTAATAGGAGGAGGATCCTTTCTTCAGGAAAACAGGATCTCAAATTCACTAAGCCTCAGGTTTTGTTTATCAGACCTTATGCATCCGGCCACATCAGTGAAATTGCCTCTTCCGCTACCTTTGCCTCTGCACAAACCATGTCTTTTTTGGCATATCAAAACAATCTCCATAGAAGCAGCAGGAAAGAAAACAAAAAAGAGGATACTTGCAATCCATCAACAAAGAAAAGCCAACAAATCACGAAAATCTTTTCAGTATGAAAATTATGAAGAAATTATTGTAGACTCGTGGTCAAGTCAAACAACTACTGTTCTGAAAATTAGAGAAATTAGAGCTCATCAACAAATGTCATGTTTAAACATATGAAATTGGTGATTAACAATTCAAAAGACTAATATTCAATGAGTTATCTTATTCTGTACATCTTACCTGGAGTCTGAGTTTTCTTGACAGCTAGAGGCGTTGACATGAGAAGAGTATCGAGTTTTCAATAGCTTCAGTATGTTTTGTTCCACAGAATTCTGAATATACAACCTAAGTGACAAAAATGAAATCCTTCTGAATTCGAGATATACAACTACAACGTAATAAACGTAAACTCTTTGCATTGGCTATAGAATGCATCATGAACAGATAGAAAAGGAGTTAATTTTTAGGAGTTAGCATTTTACACACAAACAATTTACTTCCCACCCAAAGGCAAGGAGATTACATTTGCATTTACTTCCCAATCAAATAAAGCCATAATAATTATATTTTTCAGCTATTTATGATAATAATTATATATTTCAGCTATTTATGAAGAATTAGATGGCTCTGCAGCCACACCTTTTAATAACAACGGGTCTTTCTTGACCCATTCTCCAGCATCTTCCAACTGCTTGCTCCTCCAGCTGTCAAGTAAACACTACTTGTTTTAGTATTTGAGGTAACAGATGTTACAGTGAATCACATAGAAGTAAACATTCAAAGTAAATAAATTCAGAAAAGAAAAGATGTGAGAGAGCTTACAGCAGGATTGAGGCAAGGTTCCAACTGAAGCATATATTTTACATTGCAAGGGCCATATGCATGCCGTTTCAACCAGATTATTAGTCAATGTGATCGAGCAATATTCGTACTATCATCAATTGAAAGCACACCGTCTTTTGTTATGTGTTAGAATTTGTGTCAAAGTACAGCCCATGAGAAAGTAGAAGAAATCGTTACCATATATACATGGGATGCAGCTGTGAGGGTCAATCCCACGGCCCCTGTCCTGATTGATAGAAGGAAAACAGTAGTTGGTGGATCCTACAGAAAACAGAACTCCAATTGGGACCTCTTTAACAATTCAACAGATAACAAGGATCCTATTTTCCGATTTGAATGACGAGTTAATGCTCAACGTCTAAAACATTTTACTAGTGAGTCTTTGAAAAGTCAATACTGGGTTCTTTGTAGTGATATATAAGTATCGTTATTGGAGAATTTAATACATCTTCATATTTTTCAATTCAGAGTGGTACCTAAAAATTATGTTTGTTAGGAAAATCAGTTAACCTTTTGAAATGCTTCAATTGCTTGTGCACGCTTCTTCATAGGCATGTCTCCGCTAATGAATCTATAATTGATGCCTTTCCTTTTAAACTCATTCTTAAGCCAAGCTATAGTTTGGGTAAATTGGCTAAATATAAGAACCTGTAAAGGTGTACATCAGATACAAGTCTATAGTCAAACAGAAATTGATTCTTTGATAACTGATTTGAGAGTGCACAAATATGATATTTTCTAGAAAATCAAATGCACCTTAGCTCCCTTGTCCTCTTCTCTGCACTTGGCCAGATCTGCAAGTAAGGTTTTGAATTTGGAATGCATATGAACCCCTCGCACCATATGTGTACCCTCTTCACTATTTCCAAAGAAAGGAATTGTAGTTGCATATGGTGGGCCGAAAAATGGAACGCCGGGTCCTTTTTGATAAGTGACCAGTTGGTCAGCAATTATAGACCTTTTACAGATAGGGCATGCTTGAGAGACAGCTCCAATTGACATTACGCACTCCAAGCAAAACCTGCAAACAGAACCAAATCCGAAGATAAAAATGAAAGGAAAACCAGCAAGATCACAAAAGGAGTTGAAGTCCTGATAGGTTTGAAACAATGAAATATTTTACTTTCTACTCAAATGATATGCCTACACTTTAAATACATAAAATGATGAATTCATCAATTATAGATTAGTTATGAAGAAATATTATTTTATGGCTAATTGCTGAGAAGTTGCTATAGTTTTAAATTTTTTATCTTGATAGGCTTCCAATTCAGAGACATTGAATGTTCGCAGATTTTACATCTGAAATATTGGTTGAAGTTTAAAGGTCAGCCCATTGTCAATCAAAAGCTCATTTATTTTCCCTCATCTAGATAGGGTTAACTTAAAGATTTTAACAAGGGGCCACATAGACAAACCACTGCTAGCCAGGTTTTTACAAGAATATAAGCAACCTAAGAAATGGAAGCTTACAATGTCCCGTTGAAGGCATTTCTGTCCACGCTTCAATGGACTTCCAAGGCGTGGGTTGGTTGCAGAAAAATGACTCTTTCCCTAATAAGATGAAGTCCCTGATGTTTAGGATGCTTCTTATAACTGTAGGAGGGCAGAGTGACTTAATAGGGGAGGGGGAAGGATATGTAGAACTATAAGAGCACATTCTTCTCAATGCTTCTATTTTTTTTTTAAAGATTTAGAGGAATCGGTAACCGGTCGGGATTACCGGGGCAAAGCCCAAGTTCAAATCCAGCTGGCTGCCACTATCCCCTAGGCTAGTGCCAATAGCCTGCAAGTCAGCCTCTAGCAAGAAACTTATGATTTAGCAAGGGCTGAGATGTCCTGAGGCACTTGAGGGGCCACTATCCAGGGGCATCTACCCTTCTAGCCTTATCATGCGGAACCAAAGTCTCATCAGAAATTTGAAACCAGGTGGAGCCAAAGTCTCATCAGAGATTTGAAACCAGGTGAAGAGTGCGAGACCTACCTCCCAACCATATAAGCAAACCACCTCAACCTCTCAACTTCTCTATGTTTCTATTTTTAGCAGATAGCCCTACTGAAAGAAGTGCACAGCCCCATGAAACCTCACATTCCTACCTCTTAGTAGGTAGCCCTGCAGCTACTACAATTGTTCAGCTGTCTCAGAAACTGAGTGACCCCTCTATATAATACATCTTTCAGTTCCGTTCCATGCATGTTTGATCTTAATGTTGGACAAACAATCAAAAGAGAGATAAGCGGCAAAAAATTACGATCCTAAAATTTAACCTGAAAAGCTGCTAGATCTCTCAGAAACAAAATACTACTGATGCCATAAATTACATAAAATGAGAGTTACCAGTGTTCACACGGGGTCTTTGTCGGGCATTCCATAAGCTCCAAACAGATGCCACATTCTCCCTCAACTTCTTCTGCGTCCTTCTCATTTGACACTAATGGTTTTCCATCATCTGCACTTGATATATCTGACGAATTACTAAGGTTGCATGATTCTCTCTTCAGATACGTCTCCATGGCATTAATCTCATAATTGGAAACAAACCCACCACTGCAGAGTCTGGGCATGAAAATGAAATGTTCACTAAGGGAGGGTTACATGTATGTATGTCTGTCCAAAACTCTTGAAGCATCGTTTAAGGTAGAAGCAATCTACCTTCGTAAAGGAAGGAGGAGGGACATAATTTGAAGAATGTTCTTGCTTACTATGGTAGGACCCCAGCTACGGAATTGTTCAAATTTTGCTAGCACTTTCTTGTATACAGCATTATAAGCATTCTGTTCTTCTGGTGAAAAACTCACAGAAATTTCTTGCTCTGTTTTGGGTGGCAGCTTCAGAAGCTCTCTTCCATTGAATTTTTGCAGTTTTGTGTGCCTCATCATCATCTGAAACAGAAACATAGTAATACTGCATGTGAGATAAAGGACAGGGTTTAAACCGAGAGTAAGATCTACACAGATCTATTGTATTATCTTAAAATGTAACATGGATTGAATTACTAATCGAAAAAAGTTGAGAAATTTGCTACTAGAAAGGTTACCACTAATCTATCTGTGTTTCAGGATGTTATAACATCAAGTTGTTGCCTGTCTATTGAGTTCTCCCATATCAAACCTTAATAGAAGTTTTTAGTAATGGAAACCTTTATCAAGGTTATCCGAAGGGGGGATAGGAAATAATTCCACACCACACTCTTTTACTATTTTCAAATTTTATTTGGAGTTTATGTTTCTAACCCCAAAACAGTCAACTTATTTAGAACATAGCAAAGATGTAGACAAATTACCTTTTTTAATGTCCAAAAGAGGACAATCTGGTCTTCATTTTTAGAATGTCTCTCATACGGCCTACCTATCCTTGTGCGAAAAGCATTCTTGCAATCCAAGGGCTCCAGCCTTAGAAACCAAAACTGCACATGTATGCGATCAATTATTTATTCTGCTTACACAAAGCACTATGATTTTGGATAACAATTCTCTGTTCTCGGCAAAAGAAGCTTGAAAAACTCCTGCTAGGTTCCTTTAAAACTCCTCCTACTCGGTTAGGTTACTTAAGATTGTTATAATTGATTTTAAATTCACTGCCTTTGTTATTCAAGGCGTTGATGTTTTGGATCAACTATTTACATTTCATTTTAAAATTAAATTATTTTAAAATAATATAGATGACCATATTTTAAATCACCATATTATATATATATATATATATAATTTTTTATAAATATTTACAATCCTTAAAATTTTTGGTGAAAGTAAATAATTTTTTTTTATGCAAATCTTAGTGATGATTAAAACTTTTGTTCTGCAACATCAACATCATAATTAACAGTACAGTGAATCCAGGCACAATGTCTTACGCTTCTAGACTAATTAGGAAAGAACTTGATCTAATTTTGTTGTGTCCAGATTACAGCAGAGCGAACATAAATTCTAAGGGCTTCATATTCTGACACTAGATAAAGAGCAAACACTCACCCCCAATATTTTCCCCTAACTCCATGCTTTTACTATCGTAGAAATTGTATCAATATGCTTGATGAAATATGGAATAGCAAAAGATTCCTACTGAATATATTCGTATCAACATAACATGCCATTCTCTGTGCAAGTTTCACTCACTTGCCCATACAAATCATAAATGCTGGTATTAATTGGAGTGCCTGTGCAGCACCAACGCCTGTCAGCTTTGAGCTTTGCACATGCCCTTGAATGCAACGGGGCCGGGTCCTTCACCTATTTCACAACAGATTTGTGTATTAAGTAGAACAAATTTATCACAGATACTAAGAACCATCATAGAGAGCCTTAATCTCAGGGATACATATGCCTAAGAAATCTTACAGTATGTGATTCATCCAGGACAACACGCCACCAATTTACACTCAAAAGTGGGCAAAACTGCTCGGCAAAACCGGATCCATGCCGCGTTGCTTGGGTTGCTTTGCTGAAGTCACTTCCTAAAGTGGCATATGTAGTAATCACCTGGTCATAAAGTCTGAATGATGAATCACAAGTAGACTAAATTGGAGTTATCATGCATTTTCCACAATCGATGAAAATTTGCTTTGGACGGTACAATCAAATTCAGCACTACAAGAACTTACTATGTCAAACTTTGCCAACCTCTTGGGGTCCCTGATTCTGTGCAGGTGTGTACAAAATAAAAAAAATACTCAGAAATGGAAGAGAGTTGAAACAAACATTTGGGACTAACAACCATCCATGAAAAGGGACCAGGAACAAGACGCTACCTTTTTGAGCCGTGGTACATGTAAATACTCAAGTTTGCAGCCAACTTGACTTTCACTTCATTTGCCCACTGACCAACTATTGATACTGGGCACACAACTATAGAACAATTTCTCTATTAGACAAGATTGCATGCGGGAATTATTTTCCCGTAGATTCAGAAAAAATAAAATAAAATAAAATAATATTATAGTTGGAACATCTGAATAGTAACATTTTTCAAATGGCATAGAATTAGAATTACCATTACAATAAGAGTGCACATATGACAAAAAAAAACCAAAAAAAAAACACATCAACGGGGTTGCAGATTTTTTTTCCTGATATATTGTCACTGTTATAGTTTTTAAGTGTTTGAGCCAAACATTCTTGTATTAGAAAATCTGTGTTGGTTTTAGATAGCGTCACTGTTAAAAAGCTGCAAACTCTTATTTAGTTGAAATCACCCCAACTTCAACTTATACCAGGCCCTTCATGTCACAATATGGAGAGATTGGAGATATCTTTATATCTTCGAGTATGATAGCAAAAAACTTTATTTCTCCTGCACAGAAAGTTAGATTTGTTTCCTATCCTCAATCATGCACGCTGATCTTCATCGGAAAAATTTCCTATCCTCAATGCACGATGATCTTCATCACATACGATAAAAGTGTAAATGGATCACCAAGTTAAACAAAGTTCAGTCTTAAAAAGTCCCATATAAGTTCGAGTGTTGGTGTGGCTGTGGATCACCAAGTTAAACAAAGTTTCGTCCTAAAAGGTCTCTGATAAACCCTTGCAATATGAAAATCTTTGTTGACCTCAGACAGGTGTTATAAAGCTGCAAAATCTTACGTGGGTGAAAATTGCTCCAAATTATACAAGGCCTTTCATGTCTCAATATGGAGAGTTTGGACATAGCCCTATGTCTTTGGGTATGATAGCACCAAATTATACAAGGCCTTTCATGTCTCAATATGGAGAGTTTGGACATAGCCCTATGTCTTTGGGTATGATAGCAAAAATCTTATTTTCTCCTGAACAGAAAGTTAGATTTGTTTTCTATTTTCAATGCACTATAATCTTCCACGGATACAAAAAGATTAAATGGATTACCAAGTTAAACAAAGTTTAGATCGCCAAAGTTAAATAAAATTCAGTCCTAAAACGTCTCATATAAATTCAGAGTGTTCCTGTGGTTAATCGTGTATCAGGACTTTGTTTTAAAGCCTAATTGACAAAGAATGGTGACTTTCTTCTTAACCCTGACGGCCAAAGAGTAATCTCACTGAATATCAATATTATATAAATTTATTATTCACTAGAGGGCATCCATTTTTAATGATCCTCGTCAGCTTATACTTTCAACTTATGAAAGTCTATGACATTGCATTCTAATTGTTGCTGTGTTTTCAATATAAAAAAAAATATAAGACTATTTGTGTTTTCAATATAAAAACAAAATATAAGAATATGCAACTCCTTGCAATGCGATTGGAAAAAAAAAGTTTTCAAGCTCTCAGAAGAATATAATTCTATGCAACTCCTAAGAATGCAAATGGAAAAAAGAAGTTTCTTAGTGTAAAAAGAATACAATTCTATACAACTCATTGGAATGCAAATTAAAAAAAAACAAATCAAGGATTCAACCCAGATCCAAGCTAACGAGTCGAGAAGAAAAAGTTGTGGCAATGGAGAAAAACTCAGGAACTGGGCAATGTGAGAAAGACCAATGAAGTTAATATGCATTAAAGCCATGTTAGAGCTTACCAAGAGTTCCCTTAGAGCAACCAGCCTGATTTAATCTTTCCGTAGGACAAGGATTGGCGAGAATCAACGCAAGGATCTGCAACCGTGAGATCCACAGAATCCATAGAAAATTTAAGAAAATGAAAACTAACTCACAATAGTCCAAATTTCTCTAGTATAAGAAAATACCTCGATAGTTTTACCCAACCCCATTTCTTCACATAGAAAACCTCCTCGAGAAATTTCTTGTTGTCTAGCTTCTGTGAGATGACCAAAAGTGGCCGAGTACATGAACTCTTCGCCGGTTGTCTGAAGAGGTGGCAGCCGCTGGTAATTAATGCTAAGAAGGCCGCCTTCTCTGTTTTCTGCATCCAGCATAAACTGTAAAGACTGTAACTGATATGGTCTTAATGGAACAGATAACCCAGGTGGTTGCTTTGCTTCGCGGTATCCACTGCACTCAAGATCGCTCAACAGCCCACTGAAGGAAGTCCATTCCTCATAGTTAGCAGCCCATTTCTGCATTTCATCCACTTGGGATAGATACTTGTGCAATGATGCTTCTTCCGGAAACATCTCCTTAAATACCTCTTTTAACACAAGATTCACCTCTTCACTCCTCTCCCTTTTCACAAACACTCTAACCGCAATAATCATCACGTTCAAATGAACAATGTTCACCCCTGGGCTTATTAAGCTCAGGGAAACTTGAATCTCACCCTGTTCCTCATTCAACCTGCATCATCAAATATATTAATACATTACACATCCTTCACACCAAAGGATTCATATTTGAGGCTTAGTCTAAACAACAGACAAAATGCAGCGATTTCGGTCATGATTTTGATAGGAATGGGAAGATAACCATTCAGTTCTATTCAGATTATGGTTCTTTTCAGGGCTACACTGATTTGGCAGGTCTATTAAAGAGATTCAAAACTTGAAAAAATCTGCAATGCATCTGAGTCCATTAGAAACTGTTTACTCTATTGGAAACAAGGATAAATATTAGGTCAATTTATGAAAGATATATTAAAATAAAATAGATTGGTAGTGATTTAGTATTTCAACCAACACAATTTCAGATAATGATAAGAACAAAGACGAAATGGATTAAAAAAGGAATTGAAAAAGAAATTTTCATAATTGGTTAATTATTCGATACTTGTTAAAAAATTAACGAAATAATAATTACAAAATATTAATAATAAAATAAGATGAATCTAATGATTATTTATACATAATAATATTATATTTAAAAAAATTATACCCTAAAAAAATATAAATTTTGAAGTGAAATTAAAATTGTTTATCAACTAACTTTAAAATAAGAAAGAAAATATAAACTGAAAAGAACACCTGCATGCACATATAGACCTAGAAAAAATATACATAATATTAATTTATAAATCTTTGTATTAAAAAAAAATTAAAATTCAATTTATATTGAAAAACACGCATACATAAATTTTCAGGGGCAGCTCAGTTCAATTGGCAAGTGCCGTGATATGAAGTGTTATGTTCGATGAGGTTCCGAGTTCAAATCCCCCGACTTACCCATGCCTACGGAAGGGGCATACGTATGGCATCTGGAGGTTATAGTGATAGCAACTGCGGAAGGGGCATACATATGACACCTGGAGGTTATAGTAGTAGCGGTTGGAATCTACCCTGTGCCACGCGAGTATGAGACCGCCGAGTTGTTGATTCCACTCGGATAGAAAAAAACACACACACATATAGAGTTTGGTTTGTTAGAGATAATGCTTACAGTTGTTGTAACTATGAGTTTATAGGTTAACTATGACTGTTGTAACTGTGAGTTTTTAGATTTACTATTTTTAGCTAATCAGATCCACTTTCTTAGGATCTAGATTGCTAGGAGTCTGTGATCTCGATGCTATATATGTAACCTCCATTTATCTATGAATTGAATTGTGTTGTGTGCAATATACTTTCTCTCATATTTTCTAGTTGGTATCAGAGCTTGGCTGGGCTTAATCCCTCACCGGAATACCTAGGAAGATGAAATAAATACGATTCTAATCCTTTGTACATATGTAGGATTTTTGTAGTCATTGTCCGAGAAAAAAAAGTAAAATTCTGCAAGTTTATTTTTATTTTGCTCGTGTGAATGTTTTTAGTGGTTTTGTGCGAATCATTTGTGAAATCTATTTGAATTCGATTAAAGGGAGTGCATGCGATTAGTCACAGTCATCTGTGTGAACCGTGAGTCTATTCGCCAGCAAGAGGAGTCACGAGTTGTCGCTGCGTGAAGACTGGGATCGAGGCGCACGTCACAACCGTCATCTGCAACGAAGAGCCATCGCTGTACAAGATGAGCAACAATCATGCATGGAGGAAATCAAGCATAAGAACGAGAGATATATAACAGGTGGAAGCAGTTAGATCTGCTCAATTTTTGGCATTAAGATCTCTGTAAATCTCTTTGTTGAATGTATTCAAGGGAAGGAAATTATAGAATGTTCTGTCAACGCTGCCATTCCCAGCAGCTGAAGGTTGGTCTCAGGTTCTATTGTTCAATGATTGATGCTGAGTTGAAGGACATGCACGGTCCATCGATTATAGATGTTTGCAGGAGGTTTTTAGCCCTTGTGGAAAAATCGTGGAATCCTATATGCTTGTGGAAAATCAATCCTTGTGGCCACAATCGTTTCCTTATCTACTACAATATCTATCAACCTTATGGAGACGCGAATTACATCGCATTCACAGTCGGTGTTTTGAAAATGTGAATTGAAACCTAAAATCAGTTGAATGGCAGCTACAGATCGGTGTTTGAAGTTCATTGTTTTATGGATAATTGTTTTATGGAGTGTGTAGCTTGTTCGTATGTAGAATTGTGGATTTGTTGTTTTGTAATGTGCTATTGTTTAAGTGTAGTGTGTAAAATGAATGATGAAGAACCATATATAGAATAGAGTGACCTAATTCAAGCTTGTAGTTATTGAGTTCTTCGGTGCCACAAGAACGCATAACTAGTTTGAGTATGTTAGCAAGTCTGTTAAATGCTAGAAGGTCTTGTTGTACTTTGGTGCTCCAAGATAATCAGTTACGGGTTATCATTGTGTTGGTGAGTGTGTGAAAAGGTCATTTTGTAAGATCGATTACTGAATGTTTCAGTATTGATACTATTCCTCGGGGTAGTTTAGAATCGTCGGTCCTATAGATACTTCAAAGAAGGGCGGAAGCGGTTGTATTTGTGTTGTATGAAGTGGTAGCTCAAAGATGATGGAGAGAAAGAGCGTGTCTATAAAGTTCAGAGATGGGTGTAACTGCGTATGAGGACCAGTGAGACAGACATGACAAAATTTGTGTTGTAACCTTTTGTTATGTTTTGTAATTTGTGATTGTAATATTTGTAATGTAAGCATTAAGGGAGGGTGTTAGAGATAATGCTTACAACTGTTGTAACTATGAGTTTCTAGGTTAACTATGACTGTTGTAACTGTGAGTTTCTAGATTTACTATTTTTAGCTAATCAGATCCACTTTCTTAGGATCTAGATTGCTAGGAGTCTGTGATCTTGATGCTATATATGTAACCTCCATTTATCTATGAATTGGATTGTGTTGTGTGCAATATACTTTCTCTCATATTTTCTAGTTGGTTTAGTTGATTGGAAAGAATGTGTTATTTTCTTTATCTAAGTTCAATTTTGAAAAGTGACATATTGAGCTTTTAAGGAATATGTTATTGTCATAACTTCTAGCATTGTTATTGATTCTTATGACCTAAAATTTTTACTATTTACTACCAGTGATACCATCTTTATTCTTCAAAATAAGAGAAAATACTCATATCTCTAAACTTTTTATTGTTTACAACTGATACCATCCTCAAAATTTTGAAAATACTCCTATCCCTGAACTTTCTCACTATATAGACGAAATCAACATTAATAAAAGATGGAATGAATCTATGTACATACGTACATAAGTTCATGAAGCAATGATCTATAATTGTGGAATCCACGTGCTCTGTGCTGACAAGTGCAAGGGCACCACCCATCTTCAACGATATCAACAAAATGCGCTTCCACCGCCTTTTCTGCCTCACCTACATATGCAGCCAGCCAGATGTTCCATTAATTTTAACATGCTGTGCGTTTCATAATTCATTCTGATGAAGAAGATAGAAATATATTGCATGCATGCAGCCAGCCAGCTTACTTACAACTCGCCCTACACGAAAACAGTCCAAGGGAAAACTTGTCTACGGCCAGAGATATCTCTTCCCAAGTTGTATCCTTTCGTCCAAGTCTGATAGGAATGCGAACCGTGCCAAGTTCAAGCAACCTTGAAACAAACAAATATAAATACTTAACAGATGATTGTCAAAACAAAATATAAATTAAAAGAAATCATTAAAATTTTGAAAAATGAATGAATCACTATGTTACTTCACTTTATAAAAAAAAAAAAAATTAAAATAGTGAATTTATATGCTCATTAAATCACTCCATTGGAAATTCATTGGGTCCGTGTGTGTTGGGATACAATACGATAAAGACGTTATATACTCACTGTGGGTCGTTTGAAGGATCGGCGCGTGGGCGGGGCTGAATGGGTGGCTGCATCTGCATGGCCAGACAAGACGAAATACAATCGCTAATGTCAGCGGAAGGTTGATGATGAGGGCTCGGGCTTCCTTGAGCCAGTTGGTTAAACGAATCTCCATACATGAAGACATTCGTCGTTCCAGCTGGTTGAGTAGGAATAATACTGTTGATATTGAAAAGAGATGCAGGTTGCTGTTGATCGATTTGTTGTACGCATTGGCATGGCTCTGATCCCGTCGCTGTTTGAACTGAGAGGCTTTCATGTGTATGTGTTTCAGTGTGAGTAGATGAGAAGAATTGATTGCTGCAATTCTCCCACTGGTCATTTGAACAGGCAGTTAATGCAGCTTCCTCGCCAAAGTAGCACCAACTCTGCACTACAATCAATCCAATACAATGGTTGCCCATTCAATTTTGACCACATAAAACTAGTTTTTATATTCCAAAGACTAAAAACACGAGGTGCTTTACAATACTCAATAAGATGGAAAAAAGAAAATGACTGCCGCTAAGGTTATCATAGACAGATCTATTGGGAAAACCTAAAGGGCAAATTGTAAGCCGTGCAGATTTCTTGCTCGGAAGGTGAAGACTTCTGGCTGGAAAAGCTGTTGGACTTCGGCATATTTTCAAGTTGAAATCTTATTATGGGAAGAACTTGGAGCATTATGGGATAGCCTTGGAATAAGAAGCATTCTTTTGGTCATTTTTCTTCATCATATTTCTGGGATAAGAAGCATTCATTTGGTCCTTTTTTTCATCATATTTGTCAGGAATTTGTTTGCCAAATTGTTTAAATTACAAATTATAATTTTGTCTACCACAAACTGCAACAATTTAAGAATAAAAGCATATCTATAAATTGATCTGAATGATGAAAATTAAAATTCAAGTAATAAAAATATGTAGTTTTAATAATGTGAAAGTTGTCAATTCCAAAAAGATTAAAAAAAAACAATTTGAGTATTAAAAAGATTTTGTTCATGCTATTTATTCTACACCTAGTGAATATAGTTTCCCAACCTTCAACATCACCAAACTCTTAATTATTGTTGAGTGACTGATCTAAAAATGAAGAAGACTTGAAATACTTGAAATTATTTGCAATGTAAATGTTATGTGTTTAAGGCAAAAGGATCAGTTTGCAACACATAAATTAAATGATTACTTATGCAAATTACACATAGACAACAACATAATCATTGAACATAAGCACATAAACACAACAATTTGATAAAGGAGTTCACCCCTCTCTTGGGCTACATCTCTTGGTCCTGCTTCCAATGGATCATTATTATTAATTGCTCAAAGTGCTAAAAAACATGTCTTACAATGCTCAAACTGAAAAACCGACTGCTCCAATGGCTTCAGAGCATCCAAAAACCCTTGTTTGGGCTCTTTCGACACCTCAATTGGTCGAAAAATGAAGAAGTTAGGCCTCCTGGAAGTCTCCCTCTTCAAGCTCGCTGTCTCTGCATCTACAAATTGCACCCTTCTTGTTTGAACCTGGCTCACATGTAAATTTAAGCGTGAAAACCCAGCACCGGGCGCAACCATAGGACGGTTAAGGACGCGCTAGCCCCTAACCGCCTAGGCACCTGGGCATATGGTGAGTCATGTGACCGCGCGTATGGCAAAAGTAGTTAATGGTTACAATGGGCGTAACCTCCCCGCACTCTGGTTAGGGTCACATGGCAATAGTGCAAAGGACCACGGGCTATATTAAACCCCGCGCCAACCGTTACAACCGCGCGCAACCATATATATATACACGATGGTCATATGTAAAAGCAACACGACCATGGGCCGGGGCTAAGCCCCGGCCCGACCCCTCGCCCAATATACAAACATACAACTTTAAATAAAATGCGAACCATTATATGGTAAGCAACATAGCATGGGCGTAATGGTCGTGGGAACTTTGTTAAGGTGTTACACCGACGGTGAGGTCTGGGGTTCGACCCCCACAAACCCATAAAATTTTACATAGCAAATCACAACCCAAACAACGAGTGACATGTGGCGCCCATGGATTGGGCCACGTGTCCTCATACCATTTGCCACCAAAGGACACGTGTCACTTCCTGATTCGACAACTATCAACCAACCAGATGTTGCCACGTCATCCGTATGGTCTGTACGATCCTGCCACGTCAGACTATACGGACTATACGGTCTGTACAGTCAGCACCGAAATTTTTGCCTGTTTGACTTGACGAACATAATGCGATATCTTCTCCATACGGAGCCCGTTTGACAAAGTAAATATACCGCCGGAATCAGGAAGACGAGACGGACGTAATGGCACTGGTTTCGTTGCATTCCGAGCACTTTGAAATTTTGAGCAAAATTTGATCCCCTGATCACACCTCCCCATTGGAAAGCTTTTGGACCTCCAAAAGACTATTCTCAGTCTATGTGAAGATGAGGGTAAAGTTCTCTCACCCTTCCAACCTCAATCCACTTGGCCTTGCTTGGATTCGTCCCTTTAAGACCAACTCGCAAATTCTCCACATTTCCTCGTTTCGAAGTTCGCATCCTCCTGTCAAGGATGGTGTCTTCCTGCAGTTCTGTTAGATACTCTGGAGAAAAATCATCGATAGAAGGAATCTAAACGTGCTCTCCTTGATCATCGATCAATGGAGGCTCATACAACTTCAAATTCTCAACATTAACAACTGCATACATCTGCTTCAACATTAACAACGCATACACCGGAGTGATATAAGGAGGCAAATCTAAACGAAAAAGCATTGGCTACCAATCTTGTCAACAATCTTGAAAGGACCATATCTAATTGGTTTCAACTTTACCTTCTCCTTTAAGCCTCTCATTGCTGATATAAAGCCAAACTTCATCTCCAACTTGAAAACTGTGGATCAACACGATGCTTGTCATGTCTCGCTTTGTGTACTTGGCTCACCTCTTTTTCCAACTCCGCTTTGCACCACACCGATGTATCAACCTAATTTGTTCAATGAACTTCTCCGCCTATCAATGTCATATTGACCATCGACAACAATATCTTCCCAAAGATAAAATCTAAAGGCTTAATTTGGGCAAATAAATAGCCAAAACATGCTTCAAATGTATGTATGTTTGTGTCAAGAGTGCTTTAGTCTTCGATTGTAATGCATGTCAATGTAGTGTAAATGTTCATCCCAAAGTTTAGACGCTTTGTTTTCGCAATAAGCAACGAAGAAGATGCACCAATCGCATCGCATTTACCACCTCTCCGGGACCATCCTGCTTGGTGATGAAAAGTTATGCTCTTTTTAAGTTTAGTGTCCATGAGTCTATAAACTCAAACAAAACTTCCAACAAATCGAATCCCGATCAAAATAATGGACTTAGGCAATCCAAATGTACCCAAACATTTTGAAGAACAACTATGCCATTTGTTCAGCTGTTACCCCTAGTACAATGCATCAAAATACCCATCTTGCTAAATCGATCAACCACAACATAAAGATAATCATGACCTCGCCTCACATAGGTAACCACCAACAAAATCCATGAAATACTTCTCTTCCCAAGGTCGAAGGAACTGGAAGTGGAGTACACAAAACCCAACTTTTGATTGCTAGATTTACTTGTAGCACACAACCAACATCCCCGAACATATCACGAAACACTTTCATCTCATCTTAGGCCAAGAGTTTATCTTTGCAAATTAGCCACTGCCTTGCCTACACCAAAATGACCGACAATAAGAGAAGAATGCACTTCCCTTGTGATGTTGATTCTTCCTATGGAATACACAACTTGCCAAGATGATCCAAGAGATTATTATGCACATGATAATCCACCTTCAACATGGTTAGAGGGCACAAAGTTTCATACACTTCTTTGAAATCAAGCATCTAAAACATATTGCTCCACATAACTTTCATGCATTATAGGACTCGCTTAAGAATAACTACACCAATAATAGGGCCTTGAAAGCATATCAACTTAATTTTGTTAAAATGCCCTGTTATACCTCGAGCAACCAAATGAAACCTGAAGAAAACCCATCCATCCTAAGTGCCTAGCTTGTCAGAAGCTTTGTCTCAGGATTGCAAGTATTGTAGTGGTTGATGATCAATGTGAATAATGGTTTTTTTTCCCAACAAATAATGCTTCCATTTTTTAACACTTTGAACCAATCTATACAATTCCTTATCATAAGTAGGATAATTAATCAGGCACCATTAAACATCTCATAATGAAAACAAATAGGCTTACCATAATCAAGCAAAACTACCCCATTGCATAATTACTTGTATCCGCCCTCGATTTCAAAGGTTGTCTTAAATTCAGAAGTGCAAGAACCAAGAAGTCAACTCTGATCTTTTCTTTTCAAAGTATCAAAAGCCTGTTGTTAAGCTTTTTGCCTCCCCATTGAAAAACTTGTTTTGACACTTGTCACAACATGTAATGGCTCTCAATGGACCTAAAAGTTAGTAACAATTCTCCACATTACATACCTCAAAAACTTCTACCGCCACATTGTTGGGTCCGGACCATTCCAAAATAACTTAACTTTAGAAGGATCAATCTTTAATTTGCCTCCACCAACAATAATATGGTTTGTAATAAGTGAAGTTTTTTCCAAATTCACATTTGGACAACTTCAAAACAACTGCTCTTTTCCCTCAAAATATCCAAACTATTCACGATTGATCAAAATATCATCTAGTAGACAATAACACAATCATCCGTGAAATGCCTTAAGACATCGCTCATAACTCTCATGAAAGTAGCAGTGCATTGCAAAGTCCAAAGGCATTACCATCCATTCAAACAAACCATTTAGTCTTTAAAAGTCGCTCATGTGTCTCCCCATTAATTCGACCGATGATAACCAATTCTCTTAAATCTAACTTAGTAAATATTTGGTATCTTAATTGATCAAGCAAATCATCAATTTTGGAAGAGGATAACCATTCTAACTGTAATTTTGTTCAAAGCCCCGAAATCAACACACACATACTAATGCACTCATCTTTCTTTGAACTAACACAATTGGAGATCCACATGATGTAAGAACTTGGTACAATAACCCCTTGTCTAACAACTCCTCGAATTTGTTTTTAATCTCAACATTTTCCATAACCTGACATTCTATACATACCCAATGTTTGAAGTGGACAATCTTGTTGTAACCGAATTTCATGTTGAATTCCTCTTTCGGAGGTAACCCCTTGGGTTATTTAAACATGTCATCATACCAATAACAACTTCAAATAATTGATTTTAACTTTGTTTATCAACCTTTGAAATGTTTCATTTCAACATCATTTTTAGGTTTGATCATTAAGAGAACAAAATTCTTACTAGCATTAACTAACCTCTTCATTTGCCCTCGCATTTATGATTGATAAATTCATCTTTAGTGTGGGTCTCTAACAATGTACTCTAACCCTATCTTCAAACAAATTTGATTTTAATTTAGCATCACAACCTTGAAAAGTTTCTTTCTCAACATCATTTTTAGTTTGATCATTAAGAGAACAAAATTTTACTAGCATTAACTAACCTCTTCATTTGCCCCGATGCATGATTGATAAATTATCTTCTTAGTGTGGGCTCTAAAAATGTACTCGCCAACCCCCATCTTAAACAAATGATACTTATTCTCCGACGATAGAAAATAGCTTTCCTATCATACAAATATGGGCTTCCAACACAATACCACATATATCCAACGAAATCACATCAAGCCTACCTCATCAATGAAATTTCCAGCTATAGCAAACCCAAGTTTACACTTCCCGGTTTCTGTAACTTAGCATTATCACACACCAAGAGGTATGGCTTAGGATGTGGACTTGTTTTCAACTTTCTAGTTTCTTAATAGTCTCTTCTAAAATAAGATTTTCTTGTGATCTAGAATCAAATAACGGTCTATCTTAGTATGTTTTGAAACAACCTCATATGAAAAAGTTCAATCCTCGCTTTCTCTTGTTGAGTTACATTGACAAACATTTCTACATTGGGGTACTTGCAACAAATCCATTACCTTGGTAACCCATGGTCAGATCTTCGCTTCATCAACTGTAATCTTAACCTAAGTCCCTGCTGGAATGCAACGCCTTTGACTTCCCTTTGTTATTGTTTCCAAACTTTTGGGTCTTCTTCGCGACGAAAGCCCCAACAATGGTCTTCATCATGGCCATCTTTTGAATAATGTTTACATGTGAACTTTCTCCCTCTTCTTCACAACAACATTCTTCCCACCATTGCCTTTGAACCTCTTTCCCTCTTGATCTCCCCTATTGAATGTCTTCTTGTTACCCTCATGAGTATCGTTCTTCCCCGTTTCCAAAATGAGTAGCCTGAACATAAAATTCATCTAGATTTGAAGGATTAAATGATGAGTATAGTATGTCTCAAATAACCCAAAGCACCAATATATTTGAGCAAAGTTCCCGAGTAGACAAATCAACTCCCAACACCAAAGCTCTTCCCCTAAATTCTCGAGAAAACT
The DNA here is from genome assembly GCA_010110895.2 of Picea sitchensis. Classification (NCBI taxonomy): domain Eukaryota; kingdom Viridiplantae; phylum Streptophyta; class Pinopsida; order Pinales; family Pinaceae; genus Picea; species Picea sitchensis. Next base: position 13,905 of record SNQJ01S0029349.1, on the reverse strand, counting down.
TTGTACATTCTGGCCCTTTGCTTGTTTAAAATTCTTCCATTCCCTAGTTTCCTTTTGTTTATATGCTAATGGATAAATTGTTTTAATTATGATAATGAAATCATTCCAAGAAAGCAAAATTTCAACAATGCTTTTTCATTTCCTTGTGAGTCTTGGATTCCACCATATAAGTGCTACACTATCCAATCTTTAACGTATAGTTGAATTTTGGTTTCATCATTTTGAATTTTCTCAGATTCTACAATATATCAATTTGAGCGATCCAATTATCTAACTTCTCAAAGATTAACTTCCATTGTATATTGGCAATTTAAATTTTATATCAAGATTTAATGAAGTAAATGGCGGCGGAGTTTTACCATGCCCCTTTGAGAATTCAGAATAGGTCTTGAACTGGTGGTAGAAGAAGAAGAAGAAGAAGAAGAAGATGATGATGGAGGAGAGGGTGGTGGAGAGGCACCATTCCTTCCATTTCCGGGTCCGGAGTTTTATCAAATTTCACCTCACCTCTTTATGTGGTTGGAGCCTTCACCTCACAATATGTTCCTTTCCATCAAGATCTTCATCATCTCTCTCATCTCCATGACATCCTTCCTAAGATCTTCATCTTTTCGGTAGGAACATGTTCATGACTTTCTGCATGAGCCATGCTTGGTGAATGTCTCCCTGAAACTTGCGGTGAATGAATATGCTTCCTCCTTGTCGGATGAGAACTTGGCTCCACAAGTTGACCTTATCCTCTTGTGAGTTTCAACCTTGTGAGCATCAGAAACAAAACTTGCAAATAATCAAGTCTTCAAAAACCAATGCTCTGATACCAACTTGATCTAAAAATGAAGAAGACTTGAAATACTTGAAATTATTTGCAATGTAAATGTTATGTGTTTAAGGAAAAAGGATCAGTTTGCAACACATAAATTAAAGGATTACTTATGCAAATTACACATAGACAGTAGCATAATCATTGAACATAAGCACATAAATACAACAATTTGATAAAGGAGTTCACCCCTCTCTTGGGCTACATCTCTTGGTCCTGCTTCCAATGGATCATTATTATTAATTGCTCAAAGTGCTCAATAACATGTCTTACAATGCTCAAACTGACAAACTGACTACTCCAATGGATTCATAGTGTCCAAAAACCCCTGTCTAGGCTCTTTCGGAACCTCAATCGGTCGAAAAATGAAGAAGTTAGGCCTCCTGGAAGTCTCCCTCTTCAAGCTTGCTGTCTCTGCATCTACAAATTGCACCCTTCTTGTTTGAACCTGGCTCACACGCAAATTTAAGCATGAAAACCCAGCACCGGGTGCAACTGTGCCAACGATGCAAACCGTAGGACGGTTAAGGGCGTGCCAGCCCCTAACCGCCTAAGCACCTGGGCATATGGCGAGTCATGTGACCGCGCGTATGGCAAAAGTAGTTAATGGTTACAACGGGTGTAACCTCCCCACGCTCTGGTTAGGGTCACATGGTAATAGTGAAAAGGACCACGGGCTATATTAAACTCTGCGCCAACCGTTACAACCACGCGCAACCATATATATATACACGGTGGTCATATGTAAAAGCAACACGACCATGGGTCGGGGCTAAGCCCCGGCCCGACCCCCTGCCCAATATACAAACATACAACTTTAAATAAAATGCGAACCATTATATGGTAAGCAACATAGCATGGGCGTAATGGTCGTGGGAACTTTGTTAAGGTGTTACACCGGTGGTGAGGTCCGGGGTTCGACCCCCACGAACCCATAAAATTTTACATAGCAAATCACAACCCAAACAACGAGTGACACATGGCGCCCATGGATTGGGCCACGTGTCCTCATACCATTTGCCACCAAAGGACATGTGTCACTTCCTGATTCGACAACTGTCAACCAACCAGATGTTTCCATGTCATCCATACGGTCTGTACGGTCCTGCCACTTCAGACTGTACAGACTGTACGGTCTGTACAGTCAACACCAAAAGTTTTGTCTGTTTGACTTGACGAACATAATGCGATATCTTCTCCATACGGATCCCGTTTGACAAAGTAAATATACTGCCGGAATTAGGAAGACGAGACAGACGCAATGGCACTAGTTTCGTCGCATTCCGAGCACTTTGAAATTTTGAGCAAAATTTGATCCCCTGATCAATGACAGACCTTAAGCACTCTCTAAATTCTTATGTGAAAATGGGTAAAACCATAAAGAAACTTGTATAGTAGTGATTTATACACAATTCCATTTAATTCTAAACATTTCACTTCATTCTGTGCAATACCCCAGTTTAGTATTGTATATGTGTATGATGAATGACTAAGAATTGAAGGATGTCATATGTAAGATTGTACATTAAATGATAATAAAAAAAATACATCACCAACTGCAGAGGAGAAGGACAAAAGAATGGAGGCTGACTCCACAAGAGGGGAACGAAAATGGGGCTTAAGTAGGCTAAGGGGAAAAATCCTTAGCAAATGACTTAGCACAAAATATTTGCAAACTTAATTATGTCCCTTGAGTATTAATTAGTCTATGTTTTATTAAGCCTTGGGAGTTACTACATGAAGGAGGTACATGTTGGAATATGTAACTCCCACTTGTCTCAAGTGTGATCATATTTCTTCTTATTATCATTATTTGTCATAAATAGGTAAGAGTTTGTTTCCTAGTCTTTGGGAAGTTGTTGGAACTAGTTGGATATGAGAGACTCTCTCCAACTAAATGCTTCCTACATTAGAGTGAGGTTGAGATATTTGTTCAACCAACTAGATTGTGTGATCAAGTTAGCTTGTATATCTTGAGACAAAGCTTTGTGTATTTATATGTTCTCCATTTGAATGTTTAATATAACACTCAACACAATTTTTGGTTTGTGTAATAATGTCTACTCTCCCTCTCATGTTTCTTTTCATGGTATTAGAGCAGAACTAGGATTGACTCCCTCACGGGAGGGCCTAGGGTAATGGAAGAGAAAATGAAGCATATGGATAGGAATAAGTTATTGTAGGAAAGAGTAGATTTTGTGTGTCCCTCGTTTGTCTATGGGAATATGTTGTTTGTTCATCTGATCTATATAGAGACGAATTGTTGCTGTGAGATTGCTCCATATGAAGAAAATTTTATGTGAAACAGACAGTAGCAGTGGTGAGATGGGAAGAAACCACATGTTAGAGTTGTTGTTGTTGTGGTCATAACGACCATTTATAGAACCATTTCTGTTTGGAGGAATCACCATGAAAAATAGAATAATAATCACCCAGAGTCCGCATGGACAGTAGGCACTTTGATCAATAGAGACAACTGGGTAGATCGCTACCGATGGCTTATGACCGTAGTCGTCGTGTAACAACCCTCAAGGACACATGTTGGGGAGAATTCTGACGCAAATGGAAATTCGAAAATTTGGAGGAATCAAGCCACCATTATGAGAAGAGGGCTAGTGATTGGGCCAAATTCGTGTGGCCAAAGCTGCAGTCTATATAAAAGGAGAAGTCACTCAACTGATAATGTACCCCAAAATTACCAACTAATTTTTTTTTTGGCTAGGTGCATTAAAACTCCTTTGTTCTGTTATAATTCAGTTTGTAATTAAAACATTTCTGTCAGAAGACGATGTGTACTTATTTTTATTATCCGTAAATGAAATAAGGCGATTACCCTTTCCATGTAACTCATGCTTATTCTTATTACTCAAACCCTGTATTATGTATGTCAAACAAGTTGAAGTGGAGTCTTTCCAAAACCCAATGAGCGATTCATGACCATAAGGTCTAGAGTAACTCTAGTTTACAAGTTCTTATTTGTATTAGGGTACCCACCAAAGTATTTCATTAGAGTTCCATATTTGAATAGACATGGTGCTCTTTTCCTCACATTGAATCACCAAGAAAAGGAAGTAACGACAATGTTAGTTGTAAACTTTAGTTTGCTGACTGTACATTGCCACTTGTTCTAGACAACTATACAATTAGCATTCTAATCTTGTTCTTGATTTTCTTGTTTTTTCTTTCTCTTATATGTTCTGTTTTTTCCGAATACGTACGGGCTCTGTTGTTCATTCACCTCCTTTGTTTTTTTCTCTTTCTCGTACTTTGTTCTTATCTGCACATTTATCATGGTATTAGAGCATGGGAAGTAAGTCTCTTCACATTACATGGATAGAAGTCTGCTAAGATCCAGCTAAAGCAGATCATGCTCATTTTTTTTGGCAAAAATGCGGGAGCTTGTGGAAAAGGGGTCAAAAACAATTTTCCACCCAGAAATTACATGGTCCCTCAATCAACCAAAAGGGGTTCAAAGTGTGTAAGATACTGAGCTCAAATAGCTAAATCCAGCCAGATCCAACCTAGGAAATACAAAATTTTGTGTAGATCTAATTTTTTTTTTGGTGTTCAAGCAACAACTTCACTTTTACTAGCAAATTGCAAGAGCCATTTTTCTACACAAATTTTCTGATCCATATTTTTTTTAAGGTACTCTTGCGCATTTTTTTTATACAGGTCTTTAATTTTTTTAAATAATGGCCACTCCTAGCAATTTAATCCAATAAGGGTCCCATTCTTCTGGGAAAGAATTATGAATTCTGGTCACTGAGAATGAGATCTTTCTTACAAGCACACGAGTATTGGGATCCAATGCACCATGGATATGTGGAACCAGATCCAACATATCTGGAAGCCATGAACAATCAACAATAATTGCACAGGAAGAACAAAGGAAAAGAGAAAATAAGGCTAAGTTCTCGATTCATAACTCTATGGATGACTCTATTTTCTCAAAGATCACATGTGTTCTTACCTCAAAACAGGCATGGAACATTCTTATCACAACCTACCAAGGCAATGCCAAGGTGAAAACAACGAAGCTATGGACCTTGAGAACACACTTTGAGACTTTAAAGATGATTGAGCCAGAAAAATGTTGATACATTCATGACTAGAGTTATGGGAATAGTAAACCAGATCAGGCTGACTAGTGAAGCCATTCAAGATTAGAGAATTGTTGAGAAAGTCCTCAGAAGTATTCGAAATAAATTCGAGATGGTTGTTACAACCATCCTAGAATCCAAGGATCTATCCAATTTTTCAGTAGATGAGCTAATGGGTTCTCTGCTATCACATGAGACTAGACTAAATATAGAAGATGAGTCAATGGCCCATGCCTTCAAGTCTCAATTCTCCTTCAACAGAGTCAAAGGTCACAAAGGAAGAGGGAGCATCCCCCGTAACCATCACTCAAGTGAAGGTCACACACATCATAATCAACAAAATCAATCTCAAAGAGGAAGAGGGAGGAGATCCAATGACAAAACCAACATACAATGTTATTACTGCAAAAAGTATGGCCACTATGAATCTGAATGCAGGAAGAATCAGGCAGATCAGAACTTAGGCATAGCACATGTTTCAAATCATGAAGGAGAAACCTCAGATGAGATGTTTCTCTCATGCCACAATTCCGAAGAACATCACAAGGACCTCTGGTTGTTGGAAAGTGGATGCAACAATCACATGACATGTAACCAAGATTTAATTTCATGCATTGATTCTTCTATTTCTTCTGATATTACACTTGGAGATGACTCTTTATTCAAAGTCTAAGGAAAATGAACTATCCTTGTTCTGACTAAACAAGATGTAAAGAAAGACATACATGATGTTTATCATGTTTCAGATCTGAAACATAATTTGCTCAGTGTAGGAAAATTAATTGAACATGTATATAAGGTACTTTTTGAAGGATCAACCTGTAGGATCTATGACAAATTGATTTATGAAGTCCATTTGACAAGAAATAGAATGTTTCCCATGACTCTTAGAACTACAAATATGACCCAACCCTATACACAAAGTGCCTCCACCCCCAATGAAGTTGTATTATGGAATGCAAGATTTGGACATCTACCTTTTCAAAATCTAAGTTTCCTGCAGAAGCACTCCATGGTCAAAGATCTACCTATTTTCAAAGAGAAAAATCTCCGATGTCAATCTTTCGCTCTTGGAAAACATAAGATAGATAGTTTCCCACAATCCTCCAATCAAGCCAAACAACACTTAGAGTTGGTTCACACTGACCTTTATTGACCAATGCAAACAAAGTCAATAGGTGGTAGTTTTTATTTTCTAACATTTATTGATGACTTTAGTAGGAAAATATGGATATATTTCCTCAGGCACTAGTCTGAAACCTTCGCCAAGTTCAAGGACTTCAAGGCTGAAGTTGAAAAATAGAGCAAGAGGTATGTAAAAATACTCAAATCAGATGGAGGAGGAGAGTATTGTTCCAAATAATTTGCATATTTTTTCAAGTCGCAAGGCATCATCATGCAAACCACAACCAGGTATACTTCACAAAAAAATGGAGTGGATTAGAGGAAAAATTAGACCATAATGAATATAGCAAGGAGCCTGCTCAGAAAGAAAAATTTACCCAATTGTTTTTGGGCTGAAGTTGTAGCATGTTCAGTTTATCTTCTGAACCAATCTCCAACCACTCATGTCAAAATGAAGGTCCCTCAAGAAGCATGGAGTGGGACAAAACTAAATTTCTACCATCTCAAAACTTTTGGATGCATTGCATTCGCTCACATACCTTCAAAATTAAGGAAGAATCTTGATGATCGAAGTGAGAAATGCATTTTTGTTGGCTACAGTGAAACATCCAAAGCTTACTGACTGTACAATCTAATTTCAAAGAAACTTATTCTCAAGAAAGATGTAAAATTTCTTGAAAACGAGTTCTGGAGTGAGTTTAAAAATCACCCTATGGATAATGCAAATCAATTGCTGCCACTTCCTGAACACATGGAAACTTCAGGACAACATACACATCAATATGTCCTTCCAATATTTCAAGTACAAGGACAACCTAGAAGTTCCCGTTGACTGCCCATTTAGCACCAGTGGTCAACTCATGTGCCATGAAGAGTTGCATTGTCTGATGCCCCTGGTTGTTGAAGACTTTTGGTTCTACGGGCTGTGTTTGGCCCAACACTTATTTTTGTTTGGAATTTCTGCACCCTTGCGTGGGTTAATAATGTAATAGGTCTGCATGAGTCATGTTTAGGTCAGTTACCTTGGGATCGGTTCACTGGGAGATTTCCGTGCACTGAGGGTTTTTTATCCTCAGGATATCAGTGGGTTTTTCAGCCTTACTGATTTCCCTTGAATTTTTCTCTCACACTTTACATATGTCCTCCAAAGTGGTGAACGTCATTCTAGTGGGCTTATGTTTTGGTAACTATATAGGGAATTCATTGTAAATGACCATGCAAGACATCATAGAAAGTTTCACGGAATTCCGTCGAGTCTAGACTAGTTTTTTTTAATTAATTAATTTTTAATTAAATTTCCCTAAGTTTGGAGGTTTAATTATTTAATTAATTAATTATTTTTGAGCAATAATTGTAAAAACTAGATCCTTGGACTTTTGATAGGGGTATTTGTGCTCAAAAGAAA
>SNQJ01S0029348.1:30628-67907 GCA_010110895.2 Picea sitchensis | reverse complement strand
TGACAGGATGAGAATGTGAAACCCTAGTGCTCTGCGATGCCTCCTTCGCACTCATTGCTTGCACTGACAAACCTGCTTTCGCGCTTGCAGTCTAAGGCGCTCTGGTAAAGACACTACATGACGACTCAGAAATCAGGATGAGTCTGGAAGGGGGGGGGAAACCCCCCTCGTACAGCAATATTACAGCCAATGACAGGGAGGGAACGCGTGCCAAAAGAAATACCTTCGAACCGCCACTGCATCTACGAGATCAACTTCTCACTCAAGAACAGGGGGTGAGGAAAGAAATGGATGTAGAACCAAGTACGTCTCATCCAAAATCTTCTTGTGGGTGGGAGCCAGGTAAGTGTATCCCACAAATGGAAAAAAAAACATGTTATCTCATTATCTCAACAAGAGTCGGAGAGTATACCCAGTTCATGATGGAGCATGCCCTGATAGGCAAGTTCCTAGGGCTATGGCCAACCGAACGTGACCTCACACGATGGATAAAGGATTGGTGGAACCCTAAAGGTGACTACGAAGTTCAGCTTAGCTCCAAGGGTTTTTTCACGATCATCCTATACAACCTTGAAGACAAGGATAGAATCTTCGACAACGGGCCATACTTCTACAACTCAGTCGGGTTGTTTCTGCACTTCTTGACAGATAGGTTTAGCCTAGAAAAGGATGACTTCACAATGGCACTAGTATGGATCCGTCTGTACTCCTTGCCTCAAGAATTCTGGTTGGAAGAACTGCTCATGGGTATCGGGAACACAGTGGGGCGATATGTAAAATCATTGAAATCCACAAATATGAGAAAATACACCTCTTATGCCCGTATCTGTGTCTACATGGACATCTCAAAAGCCCTACCTGGATCAGTCACCCTAGAATATTAGGATGAGGACTGGAATCAAACAATCGACTATGAACACATCCCCTTTCATTGCAGAAAGTGCCATGAGCATGGCCACCTCTTCAAAGACTTCCCATTGAACACTCAAAGTGTCAAAGCTAGTGACAATAAGAAAAAGGATGGATTCACCACCGTCACAGGCCGGAAAAAAAAACCCACCACGGAAGAAGAACCAGGGTGCGGCGCCAAAAGATCCAACCAAAAACTCCTATGACGTACTGACTCAGCTACCAAAAGAAGAAGAGATCCAAAACCCTCACCAAGAAAAAAATCAAGAGAAAGGGAAAAGTCAGGCTACGCCTCCCTCGACTCAAACCAAAGAGACTATCCCAGCCGATCAAATGAGCATAGATGGGGACACCACGATGCAATTGGATGAAAAATACCTAGAGGATATCGACTTGGAAAAACTTGAGGAAGCTCTCAACCAAAAATATCTGCAAAATATCCCTTTGGACCAACTCCGTAAAGTCCATAAAGTCTTCACAAACTCCACGGTAGGATTTACGGCAAGATTGGGCATAGCCACAGACCCAAGCACAGAATCAAAGCAGGCACCGAGGGAAAACAAAAGGAGGCTGCGTAAATCATCCCAACAGCTTATCAAAGAAGCAGGAAACCTGATGCTTAACTCGGGACANCACATTCATGATGATGAATATAATCACTTGGAACATCTGAGGACTCAACGGAATATCCAAACAAAGGATCATATGAGACTGCATCAAAGCAGAAAACCCAGATGTTCTATTATTACAAGAGACAAAATGCATTGGAATAGAGGTTGAAACCATCTTCCACGGAAGTTGGAGGGGCTGCGATTTCTTTCATTCATATTCCTTGGGAATCTCAGGAGGCTTGGCCATTCTATGGAACCCTAATACTGTCATGATGAAACATCCCTTCTCTACGATAGGCACGCTCATGGCCTACTTCACAGTAATAGGATCAACCAAGGAAGGAGTTACCACAAATGTTTATGGACTGCACAAGACAAGGAAAGCTTCATACAAAAACTTCAGCACATCAAAACAATTCTAAATATGCCCAACTGGCTCCTGGGATGTATCTTCAACATGATTCTGATGCTTGAGGAGAAAACTGGAGGAACCAAAAGGTTGGAGCAAGACAGTGGTAAGTTCAAATCTCTCATAGACTAGTTAAATTTGGTGGATATTGAAACCCGAAATAGCATATTCACCTGGTCTAATCAAAGATCTGGCCACCGGCAAGTGGCTTGTCGTTTAGACCGTTTCCTGATCGCGGAGACCCTACTAGAGGAAGACCCTACAATGGAAGCCAACATACTACCAAAATCGGGCTCGGACCATTGGCCCATCGTTTTCTGTCTGGATTCGGGCAACATCCCCAAACCCAAACCCTTTCGCTTTGAAAAATTCTGGATTTCTCACCCGGACTTCCATCAGCTTGCTCAAACTTGGTGGGCCCAGGCTAAAATCGACCATGGAACTCACATGTACATATTCCAACAGTTCCTCAAAAAATTCAAGCAACACCTGAATCTCTGGAACAAAATCACCTTTGGAAATATTTTCCAAAGAATGTAGCAAATTGAACACCGGTTGGAAGACCTGCAAAGAACCTTCATCTCAAGAATCAGAACCACAGATTTAATGAAAGAAGAAGAGGAACTTCAAGCAGAACTGGAAGAGCAGAAAAAGCAAGAAGAAATTATATGGCGTCAAAAATCCAGAGTTCAATGGCTTAGAGAGGGCGAGCGAAACAAAAAATTATTCCACTGAGCAATGGTGCACCGTAGATACATCAATCGAATAACCAAAATGGAGGATGCTCAAGGTAACCCTATAAGGGAACACGCCCAAATAGCTAAGGAGATTAACACCTACTATAGAGACCTTCTTACGGAAACCAATGAAAATAGGGAGGAAGCAATTCAGAAATTAACAAGTCACATACCCTCGTTGGTCACCCCAGAGAAGAATGAAGCGCTAATGCGCCCTATCACTCAAGAAGAAGTGGATGATGCTGTAAACAAAATTCCCCAATGGAAAGCGCCTAGACCAGATGGCTTCACCACAGACTTCTTCCATCACTACTGGGACCTAATCAAGGAAGAGGTTTGGAAGGTTGTTGAAGAATCCAGATCGTCAGGCCAGGTACTCTCTGCCCTTAATGAAACATTTCTAACACTCATCCCAAAGGAGGAGGAGGTCACTCATCCCAAGCAACTCAGACCAATAGCCCTCTGCAATGTCATCTACAAAATTATCACAAAGGTGATTGCCACTCGTCTCAAGCCAATCCTACCTTTCGTCATTTCCAAAGAACAAGCAGGTTATGTGGAAGGCAAACAAATTATGGACAACATTATCTTGGCTAATGAAGTGATCCACTCTCTAAAAATGACCAAGACCCCAGGTATTCTCATCAAACTCGACCTCTCAAAAGATTTCGATCGAGTAAGCTGGAAATACTTACACTCCATGCTCGAATCCTTTGGCTTTGACAAATAGTGGGTAAATTGGGTTCTTAAGCTCACCTCCTCTTCCTTTTTTTTCTATGTTTGTTAACAGAGTACCCTCCCAACCCTTCTCACCCTCCAGAGGCATTAGACAGGGTGATCCTCTATCTCCCTTCCTCTTTATGCTAATGGCAAAAGGTCTAGGGCGTTACATCAAGGCGTCGATTCTGGAAGGCTCCCTCAAAGGCATGCCCCTGCATAACATCCATCATGCACCCTCACACAGCCAGTTTGTAGATGACACCCTTCTAATGAACACCCCCACATCTCGTGAATCCACCAAGCTAAACTCCATTCTCTCCAACTTTGTGGAAGCTTCAGGCATGATCTTAAACCTTGACAAGTCTAAGCTCTACTTTTTCAATACGTTGATTGTTGTTCAAAACCATATATCTAGGCTCCTAGGAATTCCCAAGAGTCCCCTCCAACTATCTTGGCATGCCCCTCACAGGGGAGCTGGTGTGTTCCATATCTTGGGATAGCTTGCTCCTCTCCATCTCGCATAGTCTCAGGAACTGGACCTTCAGACCTCTAAATATTGCAGCCAGACTGGTGCTTCTCAAATTTGTCCTACAGGCTCTCCCCACCTACCTCTTCACGGCCCTGGCAGTGCCCATTTCAGTAATTCATGCGATGAGGGGCCTTCAACGCAACTTCCTGTGGCATGGCCATCAATCTAATAAAAAATGGGCACTGGTAAGCTGGGAAAAAATATGCAAACCAAACACCTTGGGAGGCTAGGACTACACGACCCAGGAAAGCTCAACCAAGTCATGGGAGCTAAAATGTGGTGGAGGTGGCTCCAGCATCCAATGGAACTTTGGGCGCAAATATGGAAACAAAAGTATGCCCCAAATATACAAACCGATCAGTTGATCAGATTCAATGACCATATCCAGGGCTCCAACATCTAGAACACGCCATGGCAAAATCGCCCTATAATTCAAGGGCATGCCTTTTGGGAAGTCAGGAATGGAGAAAGCGCGCTATTTTGGTAGGACTCTTGGCAGCAGCTAACACCCTTTAGCAATCTGGATGAACTCAATCCTCTCAGGCAAACACTACATCTGGATATCTTCCGGAGGGTCAAATATCTCTGGAATACGAATAACAAGAACAAGCCCTAGAGACAATGGAAAACAGAGAGATCGAAACTACAGCTCACAGAGGAAACGGATCTCCAAGCCTGGCAAGCCTGCGCCAATCATGGGAAAATACCAATTTGAGACGGTCCAGACATTCTCCGATGGGGGCACTCCACCACAGGTAATTTTTCGGTCAAAGAAGCCTACTACCTGTAGGGGAACTACCAAAACCAGGACACGAAGATCATTTGGAGCAGGATTTGGAGCAGGGCTCTATGGCCCAAAGTTTCAATATTTCTATGGCTCATAGTCTAGAACCACATCCTTACTTGGGATAATCTCTTAAAAAGGGGATTTATTGGCCCATCAATATCCACCATGTGCCAACAGAAATAGGAGACCTTAGAACACCTTTTTAATGAATGTCATTATAGCCAGCAGATATGGGATTGGGGTTCACAAGCAATGAAACGCTCTAATAGAAACATGCATAGCATCAGGGACACAATCGATAACTGGGACTCGATCTCCTTTCACAACCCAATTCTTGAGCGTATCTGGCAGCTACTCCCTGGCTTCACTCTCTTGCTAATCTGGAAAGAAAGAAACAAACGAATCTTTCATTCAAAAGCTTCTCCTCTAGCCACCACTTGGGAACGCATTGAGAAGCTAATTCGGGAAACGATCAATAGCAAACCATGGACCCCTAACGACCTTCAATGTATACCCGAGGAGAACAACATCCTCAAAAGTTGGAATCTCAGATTGCACAATCACGCCAATATGATTACAAAAGGTTGCCATCCCAGCAGCCTGACAAGATGGACCCCCCCTCCACCAGGTTTTATCAAAATAAACTTCAATGGGGCCTCGAGGGGAAATCCAGGACCAACGGGATTCGGGGCAATCCTTAGGAACCAAGCAGGAGAAATTTTGCATTTGGTAGCAGGCTACCTGGGTGAAAATACAAACAATTTTGTTGAGATCTTGAGCCTAATCAGGGGTCTCAAGGTGGCGATTAACAATCACTACCAGAAGTTCATAGTGGAGGGAGACTCCTAGATCATTATCCAGCTCATAACCAAAATTCTGCATGGAGACCATCCACTAAATATCTCTCCTAGCTGGAGGTTATTGAGACTTCTAGAGAACTTCGGAGACCTCATCCATCCCAGTCTCACCATCATCCCTTCTCATGTGAAGAGAGATGCAAACAAAGTAGCATATTGCCTATCTAATGAAGGAGTAGATACCAAGCTAGAACTCATCCACTGGCAGGCCACCACTTCTGAGTGCACTGATCTCTCGACGCAGTACAAAGACCTCGCTAGTAGGGATGTCCTAGCCCCGGATGGGGTGACACATTGTGAATCCCAGCCACCTGGATGAGTGCAGAGCCTCGCCTTAAATGAGGTAGGCCGATTCCCATCCCTTCAGCAATAACGATGGGAGTTGGCCATAACTCCAGTCCTCTCGACAAGAAGAGACCTCTCCCTCGCGAGAAAGGGTCGGCTCTACAAGAATTTACGATGTTAGACTTAATTAATAGGAGCGTCCCGTCGATCCTCAAGCTTTAGAATAAGTCGCGACATGAACACATTAAGTTCATCTTTGCTTTGCATCCTTCCAGCAATTGTGAACTCTGGTGCGCTATTCAGTCCACCCTATGTGTTTTTGATATCCTTTCCTTCATTTAGATGCCTCGGGAGAGAGGAAAACCTCGTCGTGGTTTGTCTTGGTATACCCATGCTGCTCAACGACAACGGAGGCAACAAATGGATCAAGCGCTCTCACTGGCTCGAACCATTCTACGTCAAAGAGAAAAGGAGGATGGCCTTCCCCCCATGGAATATGTGGAGGAGACCTCCCCGGAGGAGTCTGTTCAGACCCTTCCATATCATCTTCTTCTCACTGAACTAGAGAATTGGCAGCCAACAAGACATTTTTGGGAAGAAAACACTTTGGCAACCCCTGAGAATCAAACAAGGAGAAGCATTGCAACGGAGTATTGCGACGACTTCCCCACTTGTTACATAGAGGAATAAATTTATGAGGAAATGGTCTCGCTGGAGGTCACAACCGAGGCTGAGAAACCTATGGACACATGAGACGAGGATGAAGAACTAGGGGATGCATCCCCAAGTGCGGCAGTGGCAAATGGGCTGGAAGTCACTCCAAGAGAGGGAGACGAAATCCTAGTGCAACCTCCCATGCATGGCCAGGGATGTGCCCCGCCACCTTTCCTCCACCCAAAGCACTTGGATCTCATGTTTGACTTGCAGGGATAGATGGAAGACCATGTCCACTGGGTCCTCCTCGTGAGCCAACGTTTGGACATGATGTTCGATGCGTACTCCAACGCACTAGCAAAGCAAAAGTGCCCAACTTGTGCCCAACCGTTCGTGATGCAGGACAGAAGAGTGAAACAAGAGGATGAGGCCAACATGGCCACCGGGTAACCAACTGGGTCAGGCTTTAGTTTTCTTTATTCTTAGTGTTCACAGCCATGCTTAGGCTTCTGTTTTGTTTTAGTTCTTATCGCCCAAATCCATGTTCAGGCTTCTAGGGGCTAACTGTAACACCATAAACATATTTAAAACTATGGATTGTCATCTGTCCTTGTTTCCTACGAGCATGATAGATGGCGGAACAAAATTTTTTAAGAAGGTAAACATGGGATTCTAGATGTGTTGGTTTACGGTAAAATGGCAGCACAAATGGCAGCCTCAGCACAACTACATCTCTTTTGACACTTAATATAGCAGGAACCACCCTTTTTTACTTAAAAAAAAAAAACATATTTTGCAAGGGAAATAACATATACCATCACCCTTTTCACCCTCTTTACTTTTTTTCCCACCTCTAATATTCTGCGACATTCTTCCGCACAAAAATACCCTTTATGAACAGTCGTTGTTATAGTAAGATCGTTGCAACATCTCTAATTCGTAAAATATTTATACATATATTTTTCATCGCAATAGCGACGAACATTGACCAAATCAATGTTGACTTTGTCAAAGAGTATAACGGTCAATGTTGACTTTATCAAATAGTGTAACGCTCAATGGTTATTGTCGCTCTTGCGACGAAAGTTGACCAAATCAATGTTGACTTTGTCAAAGAGTATAAATATTGACTTTATCAAAAAGTGTAATGGTCAATGGTTAGTGTCGGTCTTGCGACGAATCCATAAGTTCGTCACAAGAGAGACAATATTCCACTATCTTCACATTTGTCGCAAGAGTGACGACCATATGGATTCCTCGATAGAGTGACGAATACAGGCTGGATTTATAATAAAATTGAAAAATTGAACTCTTTCTCTTGAATTTTGCGACGAAAGGGTACTTTCGTCGCAAGTAGTCGTCACAAATTTTTCAATATGTAGTAGTGAATTAGGGATATAATAAATTCCCCCTAATGTATGAGGTCATAAGAGAAATTGATGGCCGAAATACATTACAACATCTTCACCAATGCACAAGACTCGAGAATGTGTACAGACTCAAGAGCCATCAACAAGATCACTATCAGGTACAGATTCCCTTTGCCAAGAATAGATGATTTGATGGATTGATTAAGCGGAGAAAATTTATTTTCTAAGATAGATTTGAAAAGTGGATATCACCATATCAAAATGAGGGAAGGTGATGAGTGGAAGACATCCTTTTAGACAAATGAGGGTTTGTATGAGTGGTTTGTTATGACATTTGGCTTAATCAATGCACTGAGTACTTTTATGAGGTTGATGAATGAAATACTAAAAGATTTCATTGGCAAGTTTGTGGTTGTGTATCTAGATGATATACTGATCTTTAGCAAGACTAAGGAGGAGTATTTGAGGCACCTGACACTAGTGATGAGGAAGCTACAGCAGGAGAAGTTGTTGATAAACCTGAAGAAGTCCTCTTTTTTGAAGACAGAACTCATTTACTTGGGTTTTGTGATCTCTTCAAATGAACTGAAGATGGATCCAAAGAAGGTGAAAGCAATCAAAGAATGGCCATCACCGAGGAGCATGTTTGAGGTAAGAAGCTTCCATGGATTAGAGAGTTTCTATAGGAATTTCATCATAGATTTCAGTGGAATTTGTGCACCAATGATGGATACAGTGAAGAAAAGGCACAAGTCTTTTAAATGGATAGAGGCCAAGAAGAGCTTCAATATACTGAAGGAGAAAATAACAGAGCGACCAATTCTGGTCTTGCCAAATTTTGAGAAGACATTTTAGGTGAGATGTGATGCAAGTGGCGTTGCAATTGGAGGAGTTTTGAGCAAGGACAATAGACCTGTTGCTTACTTCAGCGAGAAGTTGAATGAGACTAAGATAAAATACTCCACCTATGACAAGGAGTTTTATGCCATAATCCAAGCCCTGAAGAAATGGAGACATTACCTTGTCCCACAATAATTTCTCTTGTATAGCGATAACCAAGCTTTACAATTCATAACCAAACAGGGAAAATTGAATCAGAGGCATGCAAAGTGGATTGAGTTTATGTAGAATTTTACTTTTGTCAAAAAACATATTGTTGGGAATGATAACAAAGTTGTTGATGCATTGAGCAGGAGATGTTTGATTCTGCAGGAATTTCAGGTAAAGACCTTATGGTTCGAACACCTTGAGGAAATGTACAGTGATGATCCAGATTTCCAGGAAGCATACGAAGCATGTGTGAATCCTGTGCTGAGAGATAGAAGCCATTGGACAGAGTATATGATTCAAGAGATATTGTTGTTCAAGGGCAATCAATTGTGCATACCAAAATGCTCAATGAGGGATAACCTTTTGAAGGAAAAAAATAGTGGAGGATTGGTTGGACATTTCGACCATGATAAGAAATTTGCACAGTTGAGAAGTTCATACTATTGAACAAGTATGAGAACAAATGTGATAAAATTCATGAACAAATGTACAATCTGCCAACATGCAAAAGGTAAAAGACAGAACATTGGATTGTATCAACCATTGTACATACCAGAGAGGCCTTGGGATGCAATAAGCATGGATTTTTTGTTGGGACTACCAAGAACGCAAAGAGGATGTGATTCCACATTTGTGGTGGTGGATAGATTTTCAAAGATGGCACACTTTATCCCATGCCATTAGACCAGTGATGCAACACATGTTGTGAATTTGTTCTTTAAGGAAATTTTGAGACTTCATGGCCTACCCAGAAGCATTGTCTCAGATAGAGACACGAAATTTGTTGGTCATTTTTGGAGAACACTGTGGAAGAAGTTAGGGATGCACTGCATTAATTTCAATTAATAAATTAACATATATATTTATATAACTTGGAAAGTATCTGAAAAATACAATACACATGTAGTCACATTAATATAATATAAAATAACTAAATTAAATGGGTGAATTTTCTTTCATGTCCATCTTTCAAACCATATGCTAAATCAACTTCCCTTTGCGTAACATTGGCATATTCGTTACGACGAGCTTCTCTAACCAATTCAGACAGTCGTTGCCATGATAACCTACCTCCATGATGTTGTTTACATCTTTCAATCCACACATTCATCCAGGCAAGATTGTTTGCAATGTATAAATGCAGTGCATCCCACTCTTGAGAAACTGAATCAAAAAATCATAATTCACCAATATTAAATATTAGTTATAACATCCATGGTTATGAATATTAATAATTTATGAAATAATAGATATTAATATATTAACGAGTATGATCATATACACAAAAAATGAAACTTTATATGTATTATTAATATAAATATCCACAATTATTAATATATTACCTCTCATTTTTTTCATTCTACCTTTCCCCAACAGGTGCTCCTGATCTTCAAATTTTTTGATGGAGTTAACATCCCAAATGCGATCAACTGCATGCATAGTTGGCACTGCTAATTTAGGAAGATACTGACTAATATACACCATGTATCGATATACCATATATCCCTCCACCATAGAACCCTCATGGCGTGCTCTTTA
The DNA here is from genome assembly GCA_010110895.2 of Picea sitchensis. Lineage (NCBI taxonomy): Eukaryota > Viridiplantae > Streptophyta > Pinopsida > Pinales > Pinaceae > Picea > Picea sitchensis. The sequence goes on along the minus strand of SNQJ01S0029348.1, from coordinate 57,450 downwards.
TCTAACCAACGTCTTCAATGATTTCAGAGTGCCTCTCCACCATCATTGACCTTGTGTGAACATGTCCTATAATTTCAATCCTCCTCGGCAGTGTATGTGGTAGTGTTCTTGTGAATTGAAAAATGTTGGAGGTATATACTTTCATTTCACACATTAGGCAGAGAATTTCTCTTCCAATGCTTTATATCATCTTCATGGATTTATTTCAATGACAATACCATCTACGTGAGATCATGACACAAAGAAATAACATGTTTCAACATAACATAATATAATATGTTACATTACCATTAAAACACGTGTCATTAAGTACACCATCAAATTGAAAGAACATTTTGCATATAAATCACAACTACTTACACCTCATGTATTTTCCAAGATCATATATATAACTTGTTTGATGTTTTGTCAAAGTCATTTGGGATAGATGGCGGTAGAACATATTGTAACAAAAAAAATCATTATTTGTTTTAGACCAAAGTAGACAAAACAAATAAAAACTTTAAAATATGTATAAGGCCAATATATATAAATATAATATACCAAAATTATTACCTTAATGCGGGTGTGTCAATCATGTGTTTTTACCCACCAAATTCACCTTTCTTTGTTAAGATATTATTTATGTTTGAAGAAAAACCCGTGGGAAATTCAATTCTTTAAATGACCTATTTTACATCATTGCTTTGTTGCTCGTGTAACCATGGAAGGTTATTTTTGGTCTAGTACACCATATGATCTATTTCAATATTAGATCACACTTCACATTGCATGATTAGCTTGTCGAATGTCAATACAAATTTTGACAATTTTTCTTTATCCCTCTACCATCTATGATGATTTCCATAGCGTTTATGTCACATTCTTCTTGATATGTATTGTATCAAAAAAATGAGATATTTTTTAGCTCCTCATAGTAGAGAAACCTCCTTGAATTGAGTGGGATAACATTTCATTCCTCGTGGAATCCAAATATTAATATACCTTCATGATGGCGGCCTTCATGAAGCAAAAAAGAAATCACAAAAATAATTATCAAATATGGTAAAATAAATTCAATGATTAAAATAAACATTCAAAACATTAGATGATATACTATACATAAACAAATTGTGTATTGCCATGTGATTTCTATTATATTCCAACCTCCATAGGTGGAGTGTCATTCTTTGTGGTTTTAATGCGGTCTCTTCTTTCCCATTAAAAATGTTTTTTGATTAGTGCGATACCTATGGTTCTTAGGGAGGAGAGTGCCTATACTCATCAAACACCACCTTTTCCTAAACTTTTTGAATGTGATACTTCATATTAGGACCAAGAAATGGACATGCAAATTTACCCTTTGTTTCAATACACGCAACAAATGGATTAATGTCAATTATCTGATGAAGTTATTTTAAAATTAAACATGCATCATGATATCTTTAAAAAGTATATATTATTAAAGAGCAATCAATGCTACATACCAAAAATGTGTTAGTCACGGGGCATCATGAATTGTCCATAAAGTATTCCACAAAATTTAAATTTGTTCTCTACGATTGGTTCTGAGGATGTCATACATGGCGATAATGACCCATAACTTTAGTACTTCGTCGATAAGAGGCTCGATATATGCATTCATATATTTAACACGGTACTTACCTAATTGTTTGAAATTACACATAGTACTCTAACCATGATATGTATATATAAGTAAAATAAACAAATATATTAATACAAAAAAATAAACAAAACGAAAATGTTAGATTCAAAAAAAATAATGTAAATGAATGCACGGAACAATCGTTGTCAACATTATGTGCTCCATTTTTTATTGACATCCAAGGATGAATGTTATGGTTGATAACAAAAATAGGCCACCTTGTTAAATAGACCTAAGCTCTCTGAGTGGATTAACAATGTTAGCTACCAATGAAAACCTAACGTCACGAGGTTCATCTTTGAAATCTGCCCATTTTCCTCAGATTTCCCTAAATGCATAACCAATAGCGTGCATTCGAAGAAAACCATATCCATTTTTTTTTACGTGCATGGTAATCCATAAATTGTATTATTCTTTCACACCTAAACAATCATAAGCTGGAGTTAGAATGAAGCAGAAGAACCTTTCGGGCACCCTTTTTGTTACTTGATAGGGTTCTATATATACTGATAAGACATTGCAAGCATTATGTTTCGAGCATGTTGTCCATAATATATAATATGATCATTAGGACATTGCATAAATTGTTTGATAATCAATTTCAATGTTTTTCATAATCACATACAAATCTCACGATATGTGAGGTGAAATATTTGACGATGGTAAGAAAGATTCACCTAACAATATACAACATAACAAATAACTAGTTAATGTAAAGAATATTAATCAGTAAAAATTGCTTTCTTATTTTACACATTAATTAACACTAAAATCAAATATAAAAAAATCGACATTTATGTATAATATGAGATGAAACATATTACATACCTTGGGATCTATGTCATACAAGTGTTTGACAAATTATTCACAACCTGGTTTACTAACAGCAATGTATCGGAGGGGTTTTCTCTTGGTCCTTCATAAAGTTGTTTATTTTTCCTTTTCTAATAAAGGTTCATCGTAAATACCATCACCACTGTCCCCATCCTCATCATTTGAGCAACAAATCTTGGATCATTTGATTTGTCCATCATCTTCTTCAATAGGATCATTAACTTGATTTGTCCCATCATCTTCTTCCATGGGATCATTAACTTGATTTGTCCCATCATCTTCTTCATGAGATCCTCATTTTTCTTGATCATGTTCCTCGGCTTGTACAACATCATTTCTACTCTTACTTGGCACATGTGCAAAGCGTTAGAAGGAAACTCTAAATTTATAATTACAAACAATCATACAAAATTAGTGTGTAACAAATATTCAAACAATACACACACACACACACATATCTCTAATAATAATAATAATAATAATAATAATCTATTTTAGGTCACGACCAAGCCAAACCAGACACCAAGTGGTGTATGAGACCCCTTGTTTATTGGGACAACATACCCCCTCCACCCAACAATTTGTCTGGTAAAGTCTCACGAAGGTATACATGCCCTACCTAGTTTGAAACTGTAACCTCTTAAGAAGAAACACATGTTTTAAACCATTAGACTCAATGTATAAAAGCAGGATAATGAATATATAAGCTAATAATTACCGCGGGGACGATATTCATTCAATCCCCATCAATGTGCCCATATTTCCCTTACAATGTTTTAGTTGTTCTTCTGTTAAAATTCTTACGGGACGTGTAGTGCAACCTCTTTTGCAAGGGCATTAACATATACCATCACCCTTTTCACCCTCTTTACTTTTTTTTCCACCTCTAATATTTCCAGACATTCTTCATAAAAATACCCTTTCGGAACCATAGTTGTTATAGCTTGAATTGTATAACATCTCTAATTTGTAAATATTTATAGATATATTTTTTCACGCCACTTAATTGTGACGAACATTGACCAAATCAATGTTGACTTTTTCAAATAGTATAACGGTCAATGTTGACTTTATCAAATAATGTAACAATCAATGGTTATTAATAAGCTCTTGTGATAGTTGACCAAATCAATGTTGGCTTTGTCAAAGAGTATAATGGTTAATATTAACTTTATCAAGTGTAGCAGTCAATGGTTAATTATGGAATAATGCACGACAAATATAGGATTGTCATAGAGATGATATTCCATATCTTCGTTAGTTTACTGCAGAAGCGGCGAACATATGGATCATCACGATAGAGTGACGAATATAGGCTGGATTTATAATAAAATTGAAAAATTGGACTCTTTCTCTTGAATTTTGAGACGAAAGGGTACTTTTCGTCGCAAGTGATCATCGCAAATTTTTCAATATGTAGTAGTGTTAAGGGATATAATAATTCCCTAATGTAGGAGGTCATAAGAGAAATTGATGTCGAAATACATTACAACATCTTCACCAATTGGCACAAGACTTCGGGAATGTACAGACTCGAGAGCCATAACAAGATCACCATCAGGTATAGATTCCCTTTGCCAGAATAGATGATTTGATGGATTGTTTAAGTGGAAAATTTATTTTCTAAGATAGATTTGAAAAGTGGATATCACCATATCGGAATGAGAAGGTGATGAGTGGAGAACAACAACTAAGACAAATGAAGGTTTGTATGAGTGGCTTGTTATGCCACGGCCCAACCAATGCCCCGAAGTACTTTATGAGGTGATGAATGAAATACTAAAAGATTTTATTGGCAAGTTCGTGGTTGTGTATCTAGATGATATCTTGATCTATATTCAGACTAGGAGCATTTGAGGTACCTAACACTAGTGATGAGGAGGCTACAATAGGAGAAGTTGTTGATAAAACCTGAAGAAGTCCTCTTTTATGAAAATATAGATCATTTACTTGGGTTTGTGATCTCTTCAAATGGATTGAACATGGATCGAGGAGAAGTTAAACAATCAAAGAATGACCATCACCAGGGGAGCATGTTTGAGGTAAGCTTCCATGTATTATCAAGTTTCTATAGTAATTTCATCAGAGATTTCAGTGGAATTTGTGCACCAATGATGGATCACAGTGAACAAAGTGGCACAAATATTTTAAATGGGCAGAGGAGGTTGAGAAGAGATTCAATACACTAAAGGATAAAGTAACGGAGTGACCAATTATGGTCTTGCCAAATTTGAGAAGACATTCGGGGTGAGATGTGATGCAAATTAGTTGCAATTGGAGAGTTTGAGCAGGACAATAGACACATTGCTTACTTGAGAATATTAATGAGACTAAGATAAAATACTCCATCTATGACAAGGAGTTTTATGCCATAATCAAGCCTGAAAATGGAGACATTACCTTGTCCCACAAGAATTTCTCTTGTACAGAGATAACCAAGCTTTACAATTCATAACCAGATAGGAAAAATTTAATATGAGGCATGCAAAGTGGATTGATTTTTATGTAGAATTTTACTTTTGTCATAAAACATATTGTTGGGAATGATAACAAAGTTGTTGTTGATGCTGGCCGGGGAGATGTTTGATTCTCTGAAATTTGGTGTAAATACATTAGGGTTAGAAAAGCTTGAGAGATATGCAGGTGATGTTCCAGATTTCAAGGAAACATATGAAGCATGTGTGAGAGATCACGTATTTGAGATAGAAGCAGTGGACAAAGTATATGATGATTCAAGAGAGATTGTTGTTCAATGGAAATCAATTATGCATACCAAAATGCTCAATGAGGATAACCTTTTGAAGGAAAAAACATAGTGGAGGATTGGTTATACATTTCGACCATGATAAGACATTTGCCTGAGTTAGTGATTCATACTATTGGCCAGGTATGAGGAAAGATGTGATAAAATTCATGAACATTTGTAGAATGCATAAACACGCAAGGAAAAAGGCAGAACACAGGGGTGTATCAGCCATTGCCCATGCGAGGAAAGCCTTGGGATGAAATAAGCATGGATTTTGTGTTGGGACTACCAAGAAGACATGAAGGATGTGATTCCATATTTGTAGTGGTGGATGGATCTTCAAAGATGGCACACTTTATCCCATGACATAAGACCCGGTGATGCAACACATGTTGTGAATCTGTTCTTTAAGGAAGTCGTGAGACTTCATGGCTTGTCAAGGAGTATTGTTTCTAATCGGGATACCAAATTCGTTTGACATTTCTAGAGGACTTTATGTAAGAATTTGGGGACAAGTTTGTTTTTTAGCTCAACATATCATCCTCTTCCATAGAGTCCTCAGATAGATGGACAGACTGGGGTGGTGAATAGAAGTTTAGGGTATTTGTTGAGGATTTTGGTCACCGAGCACCATAATCGATGGGATCAAGTGCATACAAGCAGAGTTTACGCCTAGCGACTTCGCTAAATAGAACAGCGGGAAGAGACGTTCAAATATTGTATGGAATGCAACCCGGGGAGTATACGGCGAGTTGAGGAGACTTGGAGCGAGTGAGATCAAGAGAATTGGGCGAATATTTTGCTGTTGAAATGCAAAAGCTCCATAGCCAGTCGGTGATTTGCATAATTCTAGCCAAGAGTACAAATCACGGTGATCAACATCACGGGAAGAGAGCTTCAGTTTGAAGTAGGATATTAGGTTCTAGCACATCTCGGGAAGGAGAGGTTCCCAAGGGAAACATATAACAAAGCTAAAGATATGAAGAAGATAGGACATGTAAGATCTTGAGGAAGTTTGATGCAAATGCCGATGAGATAGAGCTGCGAGATGATGTGGGAATATCACCATATTCAACATATCTGACATGTATCCTTACAGGGAAGGATGACACAGAGGTATCAAAAGATCAAGATAAGATTTAATGGGAGAAACAAATGTCTATAGTAGAAAAATACAAATGGAAAAGATTGCTGATCAAAAGATTGGTAAAGAAGACCCGAAGGAAGACCTATTTTGAGTATGGTCAAGTGGAATGGACATCCAGCTAATAGAAGATGTCAGTTGGGAGATTGAAGTTGATATCCAAAAGCATAGAAAGTGATTGTAAAGCTCATGGACAAATGTCCATGAATTTTCCTATAGGGGTATGATGCCGAGGACCATAAATCGGCAAATGCATGTGTGGAACCATTTCGGCACACATGGACCAATGCAGGTCTCGAATAATAATTCGGCCTTTGTAAATCTTTTGAAGTCGATAGAAAACAATAAAAGGAAAGATCGCATGCGTGTAGACAAAAATGAACACTTGGCGTGACCTTTGAAAGAGCCCAACCTAGTCTCGATGTAACCACAATTAGGTAGCGATTAGTTTGTTTTCTTTTGTATAAAGAGAGGTTTTATACACCCTAAAGAGGGGTTACGATAGTTGCGAGCAAATAAGAATCTCAGAGTAGTGATTGTTGTTTGAATTTTAATGTAACCATTTTCTTGATTTTTTGAATGAAGATAACAAAGGAAAATTGATCCAATGTGTGAAGTTTTTGTTGTTTGTAATTTCCTTGTTATTTTGTTTGTTCAAGAATACATGAATCTTGTTACATGTGTGTATATCTTTGAAATTATTGCATAAAATTTAAATCTCTTTCCTAAATTGGCCGGTGCAGGTGTGCACCGGTCCTCAAGGGAGTGCATTGGTGATTACGTGGGCTAAGTAGCTCGGGAGGAATGGCGTGGAAGGACAACTGCGAGGAAGTGTAAGCGGTGCTGCAAAGGTGTGCCTGATCATCACAAGAAATCAAATGTTGTGTAAGAATATATTGCGAAGAGTGCACAGATCTGGGATTTGATGAAGAGTCGAAGCGACTTTGTAAAGAAATCAAAGGAAGAGAGAAGAGGCGTCGGAAGGTAGGAAAAGAATTATTTTCAGAATATTTGGATCGAGCAATTTCGAAAAAGCAAAGAGTGTGGGAGATCGAGATCTTTGAGGAGATCAAGCTCGGGAGGACAACACTTTCAAAGTGTGAGCGGACAGAAATGGACTCTAGGGAAGGATAAAGGTTGAAATGCTACATCTTCGAAAATCTCTAAGTTAGCATAAAGCGTAGCTCGGGGAAAAGATATATGGACCGATCGATCAACGTCTGAACGAATGAGGAGTGAACAAAGGAAAGATCTCAACGAGTTTGATGGAGCTCGAGTATTAGTTTGATCGGTATAAAGAAATGATCTCGGTTAATAGATCTGGCGCCCTAGCGATGTAGCCATCGATCAAGGTAAAGTGCACTAACATTAAAGCTTTGAAAGTGTACAAAAGAATCGGACTTACGAAGTTCCAAAATCATCAGAGCCGTCCATCAAAAGGGACGCGTCGCGAGCAATCAGTATTTCTTCGTGACTCGGAAGGAGAAATCAAAGAAGCGGTTATGGGAACTCATGAATGTGAAATCGTGATTTGATTACAATCATTGACCGAAGGAGAAATCTGGACCATTTATTATCCAGGGAGATATCGAAGTTGGGATATGTCGGAGAAGGAGGTGGCGGTCTTCCAACTTGATGAAATGTGAAGTCGATTCATGAAGAAGAGTTGATACGAGTCGTCGGATCACGAGGAGTTATTAATTAAGTTGATGTGGCACCACATGAATTCGGGATACTCCGGGGGATGGGAGGAGAGAAGTGATCAGCTTCCAACTTCACATAACGTGAAGTCTCGATACGCGAAAAGAAAATCAAGACCGTTGGATCGCGGGATTGTGGACCCGTTGATATGACAACCGAAACTTACAAGTTCGAGGTTCAGAAAGATAAGCAAGCGAACTTCATAAGATGCAAATTCGTGAAACACAAAATCACGAAGCGCCTTTCGTTTAGGTATTTGAGGTCACATTAGTCCGCGTGGGGAGGGAGGGGCTTAATCAGGAGAGCTAGCACTTGAATATGTTGAAGCTTTAAAAGCGTTAAGGGGAAGCCTGCGGGTTCCGCCAGAACTATATTATGTCTTAAGAAGGGCCTATTAGGTTGATTGAGGGTCGCTTGAGGAACTCAAAGTCAATCAAACTCGGTTCTTGATAGATCCTAGACGGAGGTCGCCACCGGGACTTTAGGAGTGAAGAGGAGGGTCTACACCGCATTTTAAATCGAAAGTGAACATATGTTATCATCCTTATTCTTTATCTTGATATTCTTCATCGGGCTTCGACATATGTATCATCATCAAGTTCATAAATGGTGTTGAAAGGATTAACGATATCATCATCGTCATCCAATGTCATTTTCAATCCTTATTTTCATCGACATCATCATCAAAATTGCAATATTGTCTATGCCTGGATCATAATATTCTTTGTCTTCTTCGTCGGAAAAGTCGTGCATGATCTTCCATCTCACAATGCGATGCGTAGTCATCTTCTTGATCTTCAATATCATCTTCTTCTGTAAATGGTATAATGCATAATCGGCCTTCCTCTTGGATCATATCTAACAACAAATAGCCAATCCTCTCACCTGGAACATTTGAGTAAAGACATGTTCACATTGGCTTGGAAAAACATAGTGATCATGTCCTCTTTCTAACACCATTGTTTTAATCATTGGAAATTCATTGGCATGTTGAATAATGGTTCTTTCCTCATCACGTTCATGCATTCGTAACCTATACCATTTGACATTGAACAAAACTAATTTGAAGGAATTAGAGTCACCTCCAAGTATATCGTTTAAATACCCATAGTATCTATTTTGATTCTCGTAGTTTGTCACTCCTAGAGGAAACATTAGTGACTGAATCTGCGGTTATCCACCATGAAGTTTTCTGGTTTCATCCAAAGCGTCGCGAAATTTATGACCATTACACTAGATAGCCTTGTGATGTTTCAAGTACAATATGCGGATATGTAAAAGATACATTAATTTCAATTAATAAATTAACATATATATTTATATCACTTGGAAAGTATATGAAAATGACAGTACACATGTAGTCACATTAATATAATATAAAATAACTAAATTAAATGGGTGAAATTGCTTTCCTGTCCACTTTTCAAACCATATGCTAAATCAATTTCCCTTTGCGTAACATTGGCATCTCCATTCACGATGAGCTTCTCTAACCAATTGAGACAATCGTTGCCATGATAACCTACCCCCATGATGTTGTTTACATCTTTCAATCCCATACATTCATCAGTCAAGATTGTTTGTGTATAAATCGCAGTCACATCCCACTCTTGGCCGGAATCAAAAATCATAATTCACCAATATTAAATATTAGTTATAACATCCATGGTTACAAATATTAATAATTTATGAAATAATAGATATTAATATATTAGCAGTATGATCATATACACAAAAGCGAAACTTTATATGTATTATTAATATAAATATCCACAATTATTAATATATTACCTCCTGGGTTTTCATTCTACCTTTCCCCAGCAGGTGCTGATCTTCAAATTTTTATGGAGTTCACATCCCAAAAGCAATCCACTGCATGCATAGTTGGTACTAATTAGGAAGAATCTTGACTAATATACACGATGGATTGATATACCATATATACCTCCACCATAAAACCCTTAGGATGTGCTCTTTGTCTAACTTAGCCTTCAATGATTTCAGGTGCCTCTCACCATCCACATTGACCCTTGTGTGAACATGTCCACAAATTTCAATCTCCTCAATTTGGTGTATGAGGTAGTGTTCTTGTGCATTGAAAAATGTTGGAGAGTATATATTTTTCATTTCACACATTAGATGAGAATTTTCTCTCTTCCAATACTTTATATCACCTTCATAGATTTATTTCAATGACAACCATCTACATGAGATCATGACACAAGAAAATATCATGTTTCAACATAACGCAATATAACATATTACATTACAAGTAAAACACATGTCATTAGTATTACAATATCAATAATTTGAAAAGAACATTTTTCATATAAATCTGACTACTTACCTCTCATGTATTTTCCAAGATCATATATAACTTGTTTTGGCGTTGACGTCAAAGATGGATTTAGGAGAGATAGCGGTAGAACATCTTGTAACAAAAAAATGGTTATTTGTTTTTAGACCAAAAGTAGACAAAGCAAATAAAACTTAAAAATATATATAAAGGCCAATATATATAAATATGTATACCAAAATTATTACCTTAATCACGGGTGTGCAATCGTATTTTTACTTACAATATTCACCTTTCTTCGTTAAGATTTTATTTATGTTTGAAGAAAAACCTTGGGAAATTCAATTCTTTGAATGACCTATTTTTTATCATTGCTTTGTTTGCTCTTTTAATAATATGGAAGGTTATTTCCCCGGTCCTGATCCATCTCTATTTGATCAGGATCACGCTGCATTGCATGAGTTGGCTTCCTGAATAATAGGTACAAATTTTGACAATTTTTTTCTTTATCCCTCCTACCATCCTATGATTCCATAACGTTTATGTCACATTCTTCCGATATGCATTGTATCAAAAAATGAATACTTTTAGCTCCTCATAGTGAGGAAACCTCATGAGATTGAGTGGGATAACATTTCATTCCTGTTGGAATCCCATTATTAATACCTTCATGATGGCGTGCTAAGAAGCATAAAAGAAATCCTAAAAATAATTATCAAATATGGTAAAATAAATTCAATGATTAAAATAAAACATTAAAATTTGATGATATACTACATGAAACAAATTGAGTACCTTGGCGATTTGTATTATATTCAACCTCCATAGGTGAGGGTGTCATTCTTCGTGGTTTTAAAGCGGTCTCTTTTTTCCCAATGAAAAGATGTTTTCGTGGCTCGCGATACCCTATGTGGTTCTTAGAGGAGGAGGTGCCGCCATCAGAAGCACCACCTTTCCTAAACTTTTGAATCACGATACTTCATCTTAGGACCTACAAAATGGACAGCTGCAAATTTACCCTTTGTTTGAAGACACACTGCAACAAATGGATTAATGTCAGTATCACGATAGAAACATTTAAAAATTAAACATGCGTGATATCTTTAAAAATTATATAGTATTAAAGAGAAGAAACATATGGATTACGTCAATAGAGTAATGAATCCCCAAATTTCAATTTATAATAAAATTGAAAGAATTAACTCTTTCTGCTGAATTTTCTTGTGAAAGGTACTTTAAGTGCATAAAAATGTCATCCATAAATTTTTCAATATGTAGTAGTGTTGGGATATAAAAGATTCCCCTAATGTATGAGGTCATAAGAGCAATTGATGGCTGAAATACATTACAACATATCTTCGCAATTCTAGGGGCTTCGAGGAATGCAGTTCGAGAATAATCAACGAATCACTATCGGTATGTAGATTCCTTTGCCAAGAATGGGTGTTGATGGATTGTTTAAGTGGAGCAAATTTATTTTCTAAGATAGATTTGAAAAGTGGATATCCTGCATATATAGGAATGAGGGAAGGTGATGAGTGGAAGACAGCACAAGAACAATGAAAGGTTTGTATGAGTGGCTTGATATGCCATTTGGCAACAATACCTAAAATGCTTCTATATGAGGTTGATGAATGAATACTAAAATATTTCATTGGCAGGTTCATGGTTGTGTATCTAGATAATATACTCTTGATCTTTAGGAAGACTAAGGAGGAGAATTTGAGGCAACAAACACTAGTGATGAGGAGGCTACAACATGAAGTTGTTGATAAACACGAGAAGAAGTCCTCTTTTATGAAGGCAGGGAACTCAATAATTTACTTTGGTTTTGTGATCTCTTCAAATGAGCCGAAGATGGATCGAAGATGAAAGCAATCAAAGAATAGCCATCACCAAGGAGCATGTTTGAGTTAAGAATCTTCCATGGATTAGCGAGTTTCTATAGGGAATTCATCGAGAGGAGAATTAAATTGATTTGTGCACCAATGATAAGATCTGATGAAAAGAAAAGGCACAAGTATTTTAAATCGACAAAGGAGGCCGAGAGGAGCTTCAAAACACTGAAGGAGAAAATACTTGCAGTGACCAATTAGGACTTGCCAGAGTCACAGGAAGACATTTGAGGGTGAAATGTGATGCAAGTGGTGTTACAATTGGAGGAGTTTTGAGCGAGGACAATAGACATGTTTCTTGCTTATTGGCTAGAAATAGACTAAGAGAAAATGCACCTATGACAACTAAAAGACTTTATATGCCATAATCCAAGCCACGGAGAAATGGAGACATTACCTTGTCCCCACAGAATTTGTCTTGTATAGTGATAAACAAGATTTACAATTCATAACCCGAACTGAAAAAGTTGAATGAGAGGCATGCAAAGTGGATTGAGAGTTTATGTAGAATTTTACTTTTGTCATAAAACATATTGTTGTGAATGCTAACAAGGTTTTTTGATGCATTGAGGAGGAGATGTTTGATTCTACAAAATTTCATGTAAAGACCTTAGGGGTTGAACACCTTGAGGAAATGTCTGATGATGATCTAGATTTCAAGGCTTGCTCTGAAGCATGTCACCCGAATCTGTCTTTGAGAGATAGAAGCCACGATGTGGGCGGAGTATATGGTCCAAGGTGATTGTTGTTTAGGGAAATCAATTGTGCATACCAAAAATGCTCAATGAGGGATAACCCTTTGAAGGAAAAACATAATTGGAGAAGTTGGTTGGACATTTTAGCCATGATAAGAAATTTGCCTGTTGAAAAGTTCATACTATTGGCGAGGTATGAAGACTAAATGTGATAAAATTAAGTGAAGCAGAGATGTAAGATCTTAACATGCAAAAGCGTAAAAGATAGAACTCTTGGATTATCAACCAAAATTACCCATACGAGAGGCCTTGGGATGCAATAGCATGGATTTTGTATTGGGAATGCCAATAACAAAAAGAGGATGTGATTCCATATTTGTGGTGGTGGATAGATTTTCAAAGATGGCACACTTTATCCCATGCGAAAAGACCAATGATGCAACACATGTTACAAATTTGTTCTTTAAGAAGTTGTGTGAGACTTCATGGCCTACCAAGCATTGTCTCGAGAACGAGAGACCTAAAAAATTTAGTTGTCATTTTGGGAGAACAACATGGAAGAAGTTAGGACAAAAGATTTTCCTTCTAAACCATTATCACCCTCGAGATACGGATAGACGGTAATTTGGTAGCAATTTATATGAAAATTATTGAGATGCAGTCACCGAAGAGCACCATAATCAGAGTGGGATCAAATTACGCCTGGCGAGTTTGCATACAACAACTCACCAAGCGAGAACCTTGGGAAGAGCTCATTTCCAAATATTGTATGGAATGCAACCCGAGGGAGTATATGAGTTGAGAGACTTGGAATAGAGTCAAATCAGGAGCACTGGAGCAGAATATTTTACTACAGAAATGAATAAGCTCCATAGCCAGATCAGAGAGATGATTCTTGAGAATTCTAGCCAGACTAAAAAATCACGAGTTGATCAACATTCTTGAGAGAACTGTTGAAATAGGATATCCCAAGGGTTTTCGCACATCGCCGGGAAGGAGAGGTTCCCTAAGGGGACATATAACAAGCTAAAGATGAAAATGAGGACCATGTTCTTTGAGGAAGTTTGATGCAAACACCTGTGAGATTGAGCTGCGAGATGATGTGGGAATAGCCCATATTCAGCGTCTCGAGACACAATATCGCTACGAGGAAGGGTGACCTGTGGAGGATCGTGAGATCAAGAGAAGATTCATTGGGTGAAACAAATGCCTATAGCAGAAAAACCACAAATGGAAATGATCGTTGATCAGAGGATTTGTAAGAAGACCAGAAGGAAGACTTATTTTGAGTATTTGTTCAAGTGGAAGGGACATCCAATATAATATTCCAGTTGGGAGAGTGGCGTTGATATCCATAACATGGAAGTGGAGTCTGCAGGGGAGCTCATGGACGAGTCATGAATTTTTTCAATTATGATGCAAAGGCATCGTCGAGAAGAGAATACATGTGGCACGAGGACAACTCAGCACACGAGGACCAATCTTAGAATCTCGAATAATAGCGACATTGCAAATCTTTTTGAAGCGTCGAAAACAATAAAAGAAAGGAAAGATCACCTTTGCGTGAACAAAAATGAGTACGCGTGACCTGGGAGTTTAACCCTAATCTCGATGTAACCACAATTAGGTAGAAATTGGTTTGTTTCTTTTGTATAAAGAGAGGTTTTATGCGCCCAGGAAAGGTTACGATAGTTGCAAGCAAGTAGGAATCTCAGAGTATTGTTGCTTGAATTTTACTCTAACCATTTTCTTGATTTTTGAATAGAGATAACATAGGAAAATTGATCCAATGTATGAAGTTGTTGTTGTTTGTAATTTCCCTATTATTATGTTTGTTCAAAAGGCCCATGAATCTTGTTACAAGTGTGTATATCTTTGAAATGCTTGCATAAAAATTTAAATCACTTTTCCTCATGATTCGTTGCAAGGTGTGCACGGTCTCTGCAAGAGTCGCGTTGACCGAGTACGTCTTTCGACTCGTGGCTTCAGAGGAGGAAACAGCGTAGGTTTCTCTTTGCGGAAGTGTAAGCGATTACCTCAAGGTGTGCATACTCTCATACATAAGAACTCAAATATTGTGTGAATCTTTTGGAAGAGTGCGCAGTGTTATGGGTGAAGAAGTCGAATAAACTCAAGTAAATAAAATTCGAAGGTCAAAAGAGCGGAGGAATGGCCAGGCGAGGAAAAATTATTTTCAAGAATATTTGGATCGAGTTTGAAGATTTTCTGGAAAAGCAACAAGTGCTTGGGAGATCGAAATACTTGAGGATATCAATATGAGGAGGGGTATCACTTTCCAAGAAGTGTGAATGAGACCCAAGAAATGGACTCACAGGAAGGATAAAGGTCGAGAAATATTTACATCTTTTGAAAATATCCTAAGTTAACGAGAGAAAGCGTAGCTTCAAGGCAAGAATCACGGACTATCCGATCAGCGTCCCGGGACAGCGAGTGAGCACAAAGGAAAATATATCAATCATTTGATCTGAGTGCCAGAGAAAAGATCTCGATCATTCGTCGAGGAGTGCAAAGAAAGGATCACCGATACATCGTCTCGTGCTAAGAGGTCGTGAGCCGTCACGATCATGGTAAAGTGCACTAACATTAAACATTTGAAAGTGTACAGGAGAATCAAACTTACAAAGTTACGGATCATCGAGACTATCCATCGTCAAGGACACATGGCGGAAGATCAAAAATTAGTTGAGTCGTGATTTGATTACAGTCGTTGATTGAAGGAGAAATATGGTGTTGATTGTCTAGGGAGTTTGGATGTCGGGAGAAGGGAGGTGGCCGGTCTTACACAACCCAGCGGCATTGAAGTCCCGATTAAGTGAAAGAGTTGATTTGAGTCGTCCGGATCATGGAGTTGAAGTCATTGATCGCTGCGGGCTTGGGGATATGGGGATGGGAGGAGAAGTGATGACCTTCTAACTTCCGCAGCGAAGTCTCGTCTGTGAAAAGGAGATGCAGACCATTGGATGCGTGAGGATTTTGGACGTTGTTGATATGACAATGAGAATTCCCTGGGATTCAGTTCAAAAAGATGAGCAATGAACTTTGTGAGGAGGGCGCATTAAGTGAAGTCTGCTGCATTTAGGTAGTAGTCACGACTGCCAGTCATAAGAGGGGATTAACTAGGAATGCTAGTGCCTGAATACGTTGAAGCTTTAAAAGCGTTAAGGAGAAACTCATGGGTTCCATAGAACGTGTATTATTAAGAAGGGCTATTCGGTTGATTGAAGGTCCTTGAGGGACTCAAGAGTCAATCAGACTTGGTTTCTTAATCCGGTCCTAGGCGGGAGGTTCCACAACCCTTAGAGCGAAGGGTCTGCACCGCGTGATACCTATTGGCCCAGTTTTATCTGTATAATCGTCCTTATTTTGTATCTTGATATTCTTCGTTGAAATCGATATCTGTATCATCATCGATTTCATAAAAAGCGGTGTTGAAAGGATTGGCGATATCATCATCATAATCAATGTCATTTTGAGCATATTTTCATCGACAACATAATCAAGAATTGCAATATTGTCTTCTTACGCTTGGATCATGATATTCTTTGTCTGTCGATACTTCATGATCTTCCATCTCTCGATGCGGCGAATCATCTTCTTAGTCTTCAATATCATCTTCTTCCAATAAATGAGTATGCCTTACTGGCCATCCTCTTGGATCATATCTAACAACAAATGGCCGATCCCTCAAAATTTGGAACATTTGAGTAAAAGACATGTTCATGTTGTCTTGGAAAAACATAGTGATCACATCCTCTTTCAAACACCATTGTTTTAATCATTTGAAATTAGATGTTGTCATGTTGAATAGCAGTTCTTTCCTCATCGTGTTCATGCATTTGTAATACTCTGTTTGACATTGAACAAAACTAATTTGAAGGAATTAAAGTCACTCAAATATATCATTTAATACCCATAGTATCTATTTTCATATTCTAGGAGTCTATCACTCCTAGAAGAAACATTAGCGACCCAGAATACTGCAGTTATCCCACAACGAATTATTCTGAACAAATCAAGCTGATTTGATCACCGAGAATTCTGACCATTACCACATAGACTTGTGGTGTTTCAGCTACAATATAAAAGATGCATTAATTTCAATTAATAGAATAATATATATATTTATATATAACTTGAAAGTATCCGAAAAATACAATACACATGTAGTCCTGATAATATAATATAAAATAATAAATTAAATGGGTGAATTTGTTGTCATGTCCATCTTTCAAACCATATGAATTGAATTTGGTAACATTGGCATCGCCCGTTATGGCCGAGCTTCTCCTAACCAATTGAGACGATGGATTGGTGTGATACCCTACCTCCATGATGTTGTTTACATCTTTCAATCCATACATTCATATAGTGAAGATTGTTTGCAATGTATAAATGCGGTTCATTACTCTTGGCGAAAATCAAAATGTAATTCACCAATATTAAATATTAGTTATAACGTCCATGAAATAATAGATATTATTAATATGATAACTTGGTATGATCATATACACAAAAATGAGGCTTTATATGTAGTATTAATATAAATCTCCCACAATTATTAATGTATTACCTCTCATTTTTCATTCTACCTTTCCCCAACAAATACTCCTGATCTTCGTAAAAATTTTTGATGTAGTTCACATCCCAAGCGTGATCCTTGCATGCATAGTTGGGGCTACTAATTTAGGAAGATATTGACTAATATACACCATGGTTGATATACCATATATCCTCCACCATAGAACCCTCGGGGCATGCTCTTTGTCTAACCAACGCCTTCAATGATTTCAAAGTGCCTCTCCACCATCCACATTGACCTTGTGAACATGTCCACAAATTTCAATCTCCTCAACGGTGTATGGGGTAGTGTTCTTGTGCATTGAAAATGTTGGAGGTATATACTTTTCATTTCACATTAGGCGGGAATTTCTTTCTTTCAATGCTTTATATCATCTTCATGGATTTATTTCAATGACCATCTACATGAGATCATGACATACAAAAATAACATGTTTCAACATAACTTATAATATAATATATTACATTACCAGTAAAACACATGTCGTGAGTACAACATCAAATTGAAGAACATTTTGCATATAAATCACAACTACTTACCTCATGTATTTTTCCAATATCATATATAGCGATTGTTTGACTTGTTGTTGTCAAATTAGTTTGGGAGAGATAATTAGGTAGAACATCTTTTAACAAAAGATAGTTATTTGATTGACCAAAGTGAACAAAAAAAAACTTAAAGATGTGTATAAAGGTAATATATATAAATATGTATACCAAATTATTACGTAATGATGGTATGACAATCATAAGGCCAATATATATAAATATGTATACCAAAATTATTACCTTAATGATGGTATGACAATCATGTGTTTTTACCCCACCAAATTCACCTTTCTTCGTTAAGATATTATTTATGTTTGAAGCAAAACCCGTGGGAAATTCAATTCTTTGAATGACCTATTTTACATCATTGCTTTGTTGCTCTGTTAATAACCATGGAAGGCTATTTCGGTCTAGTCCATCTCTATTTGATCGGATCACACTTTGCATTGCACGATTGGCTTCCTGAATGTCAGTACAAATTTTGACATTTTTTCCTTTATCCCTCCTACCATCTATGATTCGCGATAACGTTTATGTCACATTCTTCCTGGTATGCATTGTATCAAAATAATGAGCTATTTTTAGCTCCTCATAGTAGGGAAAGCTCATGAATTGAGTGGGATAACATTTCATTCCTCGTGGAATCCCATTATTAATACCTTCATGACGGCGGCCTTCATGAAGCATAAAATAAATCACAAAAATAATTATCAAATATGGTAAAATAAATTCAATGATTAAAATAAACATTCAAAACATTGCATGATATACTATACATAAACAAATTGTGTACCTTGATGATTTCTATTATATTCCAACCTCCATGGGTGAGGTGTCATTCTTCGTGGTTTTAAACCAGTCTCTTCTTTCCCATTGAAAAGATGTTTTTCAGTAGTATGATACCTATGGTTCTTAGGGAGGAGGTGCCTATACTCATCAAACACCATCTTTCCTAAACTTTTTGAATGACGATACTTCATCTTAGGACCACAAAATGGACATGCAAATTTACCCTTTGTTTGAAGACCTGCAACAAATGGATTAATGTCAATTATACAATGAGATTAATGTCAATTATATAAGTAAATAAATAAACAAAATATATTATGCAAAAAATGAAACAAATGAAAATGTTAGATTCAAAAAATTAATGTAAACAGATACCTGGAACAATCATTGTCAACATTATGTGCTCCCTCTTTATTGACATCCAAGGATGAATGTTATTGTTGATAACAAAAATAGGCCACACTGAGTAAATAGACCTAAGCTCTCTGAATGGATTAACATTGTCAGCTGCCAATGAAAACCTAACATTACGAGGTTCATCTTTGAAATCTACCCATTTTCCCTCAATTTCCCTAAATGCATAACCATCAGCAGGCCTTCAAAGAACACCATATCCACTTTTGTTACGTGCATGGTAATCCATAAATTGTGTTATGATTTCACACTTGAACAATCACTGCAAATGTGGAATTATGGGAATATGACGAAGAACCTTTCTAGCCACCCTTTTTGTTACTTGATCGGTTCGATATCTACTGATAAGAGATTGCAGGCATTATGTTTTCGAAGCATGTTGTCCATAATATATAATATGATCATTAGGACATGCATCTATAGTTTGATAATCCATTCCAATGTCTTTCATAATGGCATGAAAATCTTGATATGTGCGAGGTAAAATACTTGACGATGGTAACAAAAAATCACCTAACAATCTACAACATAACAAATAACTAGTTAATGTAAAGAAAATTAATCGTTAAAATTGCATTCTTATTTTACACATTAATTAACACTAAAAACAAATAAAAAAAAGTCAACATTTATGTATAATATGAGATGAAACATATTACATACCTTGGGATCTGTGTCATACAAGTGTTCGACAAATTATTCATAACCTTTAAGTTTACTAGCAGCAATGTAGCAGAGAAAAGTTTTGCTCTAGAGCCTTCATAAAGTCATTTATTTTCCTTTTCTAATAGAGGTTCATCATAAATAACATCACTGTCCTCATCCTCATCCGGCTGAGAAAACAAATCTTGGATCATTTGATTTGTCCCATCATCTTCTTCCATGAGATCCTCATTTGCTTGATCATGTTCCTCAACTTGTACAACATCATTTCTACTACTACTTGGTGCAATATTCTGCAAAAAGTTAGAGGGAAACTCTAACTTTATAATTACAAACAATCATGCAAAATTAGTGTGTATAACAAATATTCAAACAATATATATACACATATATAATTATATATATATATATAATCGACAATATAAAAACAGATAAAGAATATATAGTTAATAATTACCATGGGACGATATTCATTCGATCCCCCATCAATGTGCCCATATTTCCTACAATGTTTTTTAGTTGTTGTTATTAAAATTCTTACAAGACGTGTAGTGCAACATATTTTGCAAGGGAAATAACATCTACCATCACCGTTTTCACCCTCTTTACTTTTTTTCCCACCTCTAATATTCTGCGACATTCTTCTGCACAAAAATACCCTTTCTAAACCGTCGTTGTTATAGCAAGATTGTCGCAACATATCTAATTCGTAAAATATTTATAGATATAGTTTTCATCGCAATAGCGATGAACATTGACCAAATCAATGTTGACTTTGTCAAAGAGTATAACGATCAATGTTGATTTTATCAAATAGTGTAACATTCAATGGTTATTGTCGCTCTTGCGACGAAAGTTGACCAAATCAATGTTGACTTTGTCAAAGAGTATAACAGTCAATATTGACTTTATCAAATAGTGTAACAGTCAATGGTTAGTGTCGCTCTTGTGACGAATCCATAAGTTTGTCGCAAGAGAGACAATATTCCACTATCTTCACGCTCGTCGCAAGAGCAACGAACATATGGATTCGTCGATAGAGTGATGAATACAGGCTGGATTTATAATAAAATTGAAAAATTGAACTGTTTCTATTGAATTTTGGGACGAAAGGGTACTTTCATCGCAAGTAGTCGTCGCAAATTTTTCAATATGTAGTAGTGATGCAATTGTTATTGAAACAGAATAAGGTGGCCTATATAAATTAAAAGGTCACTCAAAAGCAACCTTGATACACTTCATCAGGAGTCCATGTGAACTTTGGCATAGAAGACTAGCTCACATCAACTACAAAGCATTACCATATGTGAGCAAGGCAGTTACGGGTCTACCAGAATTCAAGGTTGACCATGAAGGTGTGTGCAATGGATGTGCACAAGGAAAGAACATCGAGAACCCTTTCTCGAAGAGAAACAATAAATAAGAAGGAGTCTTAGAGCTCATCCACTCAGATGTGTGTGGCCCAATGTTATCAACCTCCATTAGTGGGTATGTATACTATGTATCATTTATTGATGATTATTCTCGCAAGACTTGGGTGTACTTCTTAAAGTCAAAAGATGAAGTGTTTGGAAAATTCAAGGAATTCAAAGCCTTGATAGAGAATCTTTATGAAAGAAAGATCAAGACACTCAGGTCAAATAATGGAGGAGAATACACCTCAAAAGAGTTTGTAAACTTTTGTAAAGATGTCGGGATTAAGAGGGAGCTCACCACTCCCTACAATCCTCAACAAAAGGGTGTAGCAGAAAGTAAGAACAAAACTATAATGGAAGTTGTGAAGACTATGATCCATGATCAAGATCTTCCAATGCACTTATGGGCATAAGAAACAAGGACAACAGTGTATGTACAAAGCAAATTATCCCATAGTGCACTTGGGTTCAAAACCCCGGAAGAAATGTTCTCCGGAAAGAAGCCAGAACCTAAGCCATTCTCTAGTTATATGGATTTGATGTGTGATCTCTTAGAGAAGGAGCCTACATGCTTTGAAGAAGCCATTCATAAGAAATAATGGGCAGATACCATGACAAAAGAATACCAATCCATTATAAAGAATGATGTATGGGAAATAGTTTCCAAAACAAAGAGCAAAGATGTAGTATCTTCCAAATGGCTATACAAGATAAAACATGTTGTCGATGGAAGTATTGAGAAATATAAAGCAAGGTTTGTAGCTAGTGGCTTTTATCAAAAGGAAGGCATTGACTATGAAGAGATGTTTTCTCCTGTAGCCAGATACACTTCTATTAGAACCATCATATCCCTTGCAGATAAGATGAAGTGGAAGTTACACCAGATGGATGTGAAAACAACCTTCTTGAATGGTTTCATTGAAGAAGAAGTGTATATAGAACAACCTCAAGGGTTTGAAGTTGAAGACAGGAAGACTCATGTCTGCAAGTTGAAGAAGGCTATGTACGTATTGAAGCAAGCTCCTAGAGCTTGGTATGGAAGAATTGACATTTTCCTGACGAGCTTGGGCTTTACCGGAAGTAAAGATGATTCTAACCTTTACTTCAAGGTTATGAATGATGAGCATGTTATATTGTTGTTGTATGTGGATGACTTGTTCTTAATTGGAGAAGAAAAGCTTATCACTTATTGTAAGAAGAAGATCGTTACAAAATTTGAGATGAAAGACCTAGGCCTATTGCACTATTTCTTAGGTCTTGAGGTCTAGCAGAGCCCAGAGAAGATATTCCTTAACCAAGGGAAGTATGTAGTTGAAATACTGAATAGGTTTGATATGTTGGAGTGTAAATCCATGAATACACCCATGGAAACAAAGTTGAAGCTCTTGGTTGATACTTCATCAAAATTGGTTGATGCTACGTTGTACAGACAGATCATTGGATCGTTGATGTATATGACGAACACCAAGTCAGATATATGTTTTGCTATGAACACCTTGAGTCAGTATTTGGTAGAGCCCAGACACGTTCACCTTGTTGCTGCAAAACATGTGATGAGATACCTTAAGGGTACGTTGGACTTTGGTCTCTGCTACAATGGAGATCAAGACTTCAGACTGATTGGTTATATCGATTTAGATTGGGCTGGAAGTGTTTATGGTAGAAAGAGCACTTCGGGATGTTGTTTCAGTCTAGGGTTAGCCATGACTTCATGGTAGAGAGGAAGAAATCTAAGCACAATAGAAGTGGAATACATTGTTGCATGTTCCACCAGTTGCGAAGCCATATGGATTCAGAAGTTGTTGACAAGTCTATTTGATCTGGATATGGAAGCAATCATGATTCTATGTGATAACCAAAGCTACATAAAGATGACAGAGAACCCTGTGTTCCATGACAAGTCGAAGCACATAGAAATCTGGTATCACTACATTCGTGATATGGTGTAGAGAGGAGCCATAAAGCTCCAATATGTTAGTACAGATGAGCAGGTTGCAGATGTGTTGACCAAGTCTCTGTCTCATGTAAAGTTTGAGCACTTTCAAGACAAGCTTGGTATAGTCTGAAAGGACCTCCCTCGAAAGGGGGAGTGATGATGATGATACTATGGTATCTTTACCAACAACGGGTAGCTCAGTTAAGATTTTACATCCTAGGGGACTAATCATCCATGTACAAATATGGAAGGTCCGATAAGTGTTGAAATATTGTAACTGCAAAGAGTATTCTATTTATTATTGATGTATTATTCATTAGATAAATCCCCTTTTGTGGATTGATCATGTCATGTTTTATAAATGACCAAATCCCCTTTTGTGGATTGGTCAAACCCTAATTTTAATAGGCTAAATGAGAAGTCGACCCCCTTAATATATTAAAGTGGTTATAACACCCAGAATGAGAAGTCGACCATGCCAGTGAAAAGACACCTCAGTTCACACCTGCCAGATTGTATAAATAAGAGAGGCTAGCGCCTCATTTATTCACTCACTCACTTGTTCATCAGAGCGCAAGTTTGGAGTTGTAGTTGGAGAATAAGGAAGAGAGAGAGACACACATACTTGAGAGAGGACTTTCTGTATTGTTTGGTTTATTCTCTTGTCATTGTATTGGCTATTTATATTAAGGAAGTTTTTTTTGTGTTTTCTCCCCCATGAGGGTTTCCCAGGATAAATGATGTGTTTCTTCTGATTGTGTATTTCTCAGTGATCCTATCTGTTGGCAATGGAAGTCACTCCTGGATTGCTTGCAGGAGCAGAGCCCGACGCCCATTAGTTTTATGTCATGGTTTGTTTATAGATGGGGTGACCAAATGGAAGCCAACTCAAAACAATATCATTCCAACTTTGAGACTAGGCCAGGTATGCATGGGCAAGTGAGGTCTTGCGTAAACTTCAGACAGTGAGTTGTAGTAAAGGGTGAACAGGCGGAAGACTTTATATGAGAAGAGCACAGAGGTCTATTATAAACAGCAGATTTCTAACAGACTGAGGAAGAAGGCGTCTAAACATGAGGTCGTCTTGCACTTAAACACATAAAACCGGAGAGTACAATAATGCCACGATAAATCATTTATCATAACAGAAATGCAACCATTCGCTCGACTCAGTCAATCATGAACTCTCTTAGCATAAGATGAAAATAAGATGGAGTAAGGAGAACTGTCTGTCATAAAATAAGAAATCTCATATACAGATACATAAGCTGAAAACTAGAATAGCAGTTAAAACATTACAGTCGGGAGCTCCGCTCTACCATCAATGGTTACAAAATACACAAACTGAGTCTATATACTCAGAGAGAATTGCCTCACAGAGGCGTGCTCAGTTACCCAAGGCTTGGTGTCACTTCACTTCAGTCAAACTCGTACCGATGTCTTCTTTTAAGCACCATCTTAACTAAGCATGGCTCCTGTAAGGAGAGTAGTCGAGTCATTAAGTGTTGAGCTAGCGTGTGCAGACTTTCCTGTTGAGTTAAAGACTTAGGCAGGGCTTCTCTGGGAAAAAATGATACACAGGACCTCCTCGGGCAGACGGCCTGCCAGAACCTCCATTCCCTCGCTTAATGAATGAGTGGAAGTCTCAACCACCCACACCTACCGTCATTTACTCCAGGCGGGAACAGGAAGGAGATCGGATCCGATGGCACCTGGAGGCTGTGATGATCTTCTCTGCAATAGAACTCGACGCCTCCGACCTTTTTTTTGCAGCTCCTTCCTTTCCTAGAGTGACCATGGGCGGTGACCATATGCTTTCGGCGTTCGCGAATATGCAAGGACTAACCTTCGCTGATTGGAATTGCGATGAGCGATATGCCGAGAAGGCTTAATCTGGCACCATGCATCCTTCTGAGATCTGACGACTTAGAACTTACCCGATACCTTTGTGGGCCCAGGTCCAGGACTCTCCCGGCATCTCGTGCATCGGAACACAACAGAGTTTCCTTTTGCACCTTGGAGTCGCGACGGGCGAAACGCCGAGACGGCTCAACTTGTTGCCAGGTGTCCCCTATGGAT
Organism: Picea sitchensis; assembly: GCA_010110895.2. Taxonomy (NCBI): domain Eukaryota; kingdom Viridiplantae; phylum Streptophyta; class Pinopsida; order Pinales; family Pinaceae; genus Picea; species Picea sitchensis. The sequence goes on along the minus strand of SNQJ01S0029348.1, from coordinate 32,050 downwards.
GAACGGCTGAAAATGCCTCATGGATGTCGTGGGCCCCAACTCCTATGTTTTCGGTGCTTCGCATCTCGCAGCTGGGAGGAGGATGATCCTTATGCTTTAAAGTCGCGATGGGCGAAAAGGCGAGGAGCCTAATCGCACACCACGTATCCCTGAGATCTGATGGTCCCAAACTCATCCGACGCTACAGTGGGCCCCAGGTTCTGAATGCTCTCGCCACTTCGTGATTCGCGACTGGGAGGAGCTAGTCCTTTTGCTTCGAAGTTGCGAGGGGTGAGGAGGCGACGAAACCTGATTGTGTGCCACGTACTCTCTTGGATGGACAGTTGAGATCCTTTTGGTGATATATAAGCGCTATCCATTGCGCTAATCCTGGCGCAACTCTGCCAACCGCGATTACCCACCGATCGTTGATCTGCTCTATACGTGGATCCTGGCCGTTGATGACATACTTTGCCCGCTCGCTTGATTGGAAGCCAAAAAATGAGATTTTCCCATGCTACGCTCGGGCGCTTCTCATGTAACTTGCAGACCCGAATGCTCTCGATCCCAAGACAAGAATTATCACTAACATTAGGCTCCATGGGGGATAGAGTCGTCCCTGCGATACTCTAAGAACTCTTTCTGCAGCTTCAGTGCCTTGCTATTGGGCTATGGAGTCACTTATTAAGCCGAAAAACATGAAAACAAAAATAAAACAAGAAAGCAGGAAAATATTTACAAACAGAAGAGCCATTTAAGGCTCAAAATAAACACCTTTTCAGAAAATGCCCATTCACTGGGCTGCTGAAAACCTCTTCACCCTCCAGATCCTGCAACCTATATGTGTTGTTGGAGAAACTCTCAGAGATTTTAAAGGGGCCGATCCAGAGGGCGTCGAACTTGCTGTGCTTTCCTTTATCCTGTCTGGGTGCGTCCCACTTGAATACCAAGTCCCCTATCTCGAACTCCTTTTTTCTGACCTTTCTGTCAAAAGCCTGCTTGATCTTCTGCTGATGACCATAGGCTGCGTCCCTCACTTGTTCTCTGATCTGCAGCGCTTCCACTATCTGATGAATCCTTTTGATCATATGATCTGGCTCTCCCTCGTGTTCCTGAAAGAACTTCGCCACCGGTAAGGCAAGCTGAGTAGGGAAAACCGCCTCTGCTCCATAGACTAGTTGAAATGGCAAAGTGCCCAGAGACTTCTTCGTGGTGACACGATCAGCCCACAGAGCAAATTTCAACTTTGAATCCCAGGCTCTTTTGTTATCCTCTAACAGTCTTTTGATGATCTTTATCAGGCTTTTATTAGAGGATTCCGCTAAACCATTGCCCTGGGGATAGTAGGGGGTAGAGTGAATTAGCGAGATCTGGAACTGCTCACAGAACTTAATTAAAGGCTCGGATGTGAAAGAAGCAGCATTATCAGTGACGATTCTACTA
>SNQJ01S0029348.1:4942-21980 GCA_010110895.2 Picea sitchensis | reverse complement strand
AATTCCTCTGAATGTGGTTGATCTTGAGATCCTTATGGATCTATGACAAGAGATCCCTTCTCCTGCAAATGCCCTTTAAAGCTTAACAATTTAAACATATGTGAGTACATACCTCTGATAGCATTTGCAGGTAGTGGCACCATCTGGTAGCAACGGTAATGATCACCGACTCTTAAAAACTTCAAGGGTGACTGCAATTGGTACTACGGTTGATACTTCAACTGGTTCTGAGACTGCAATTGCAACTGTAACTTAGGGTTTTATGAGGAAACCCTAATTTTTCAAACTTCAAATTTTGAAATTCTGATCTAGGGGATAGATGCGTTGAGCTGAGGCGAGTAAGCTGGTGCAGTCAGATTTCTGAAAATCCAAATTTTACCCCCTCAAACTTGACCAACAGATTTCTATACTGGTGCTTCTGGTTTTCTGGTACTTCTGGTACTCTGGTACCTTGTGAAAACCAGGGTTTCACTTTCCGAGAGATCTACCCACTGAAAAGGTGCACTAAAGGTGCCAAAGAATTCCTTGGGTTAGGGCACACTTTTCTAGATGGTTTTGAGGCTGAAAATCTTCTTCAATAAAAAGCCCTAATTTTCATGTACGACAATAATGATGTTTTTCTTCTTTTTGCGAAAGATGCTCTCTTCAGCTTAGCTCTAATACCATGTTAAGTTTTAAGCTATTATTAGGTTTCTTTTCAATTCACTAGATAACCATAGCATATATAGGATCACTGATAAATACACAATCAGAAGAGACACATCATTTATCCTGGGAAACCCTCATGGGGGAGAAAACACAAAAAAAACTTCCTTAATATAGATAGCCAATACAATGCCAAGAGAACAAACCAAACAATACAGAAAGTCCTCTCTCAAGTATGTGCCTCTCTCTCTCTTCCTTCTTCTCCAACTACAACTCCAAACTTGCACTCTGATGAACAAGTGAGTGAGTGAACAAATGAGGCACTGGCCTCTCTTATTTATACAATCTGGCAGGTGTGAACTGAGGTGTCATTTCACTAGCATGGCCGACTTCTCATTCTGGGTGTTATAACCACTTTAATATATTAAGGGGGTCGACTTCTCATTTAGCCTATTAAAATTAGGATTTGACCAATCCACAAAAAGGGATTTGGTCATTTATAATACACGACATGATCAATCCACAAAAGGGGATTTATCTAATGAATAATACATCAATAATAAATAGAATACTCTTTGCAATTACAATATTTCAACACTTATCGGACCTTCTAGATTTGTACATGGATGATTAGTCCCCTAGGATGTAAAATCTTAACTGAGCTACCCGTTGTTGGTAAAGATACCATAATATCATCATCATCACTCCCCCTTTCGAGGGAGGTCCTTTCAGACTATACCAAGCTTGTCTTGAAAGTTCTCAAACTTTACATGAGACAAAGACTTGGTCAACACATCTGCAACCTGCTCATCTGTACTAACATATTGGAGCTTTATGGCTCATCTCTACACCATATCACGACTGTAGTGATACCAGATTTCTATGTGCTTCGACTTGTCATGGAACACAAGGTTCTTTGTCATCTTTATGCAGCTCTGGTTATCACATAGAATCATGATTTCTTCCATCTCTGGATCAAATAGACTTGTCAACAACTTCTGAATCCATATGGCTTCGCAACTGGTGGAACATGCAACAATGTATTCCACTTCTGTTGTGCTTGGAGCAATACTAGATTTCTTCCTCTCTACCATGAAGTCATGGCTAACCCTAGACTGAAACAACATCCCGAAGTGCTCTTTCTACCATAAACACTTCCAGCCCAATCTGATTCGATATAACCAATCAGTCTGAAGTCTTGATCTCCATTGTAGCAGAGACCAAAGTCCAACGTACCCTTAAGGTATCTCATCACATGTTTTGCAACAACAAGGTGAATGTGTTTGGGCTCTACCAAATACTAACTCAAGGTGTTCATAGAAAAACATATATCTGACCCGGTGTTCGTCATATACATCAACGATCCAATGATCTGTTTGTACAATGTAGCATCAACCAAATCTGATGAAGTATCAACCAGGAGCTTGAACTTTGTTTCCATGGGTGTATTCATGGATTTACACTCCAACATATCAAACCTCTTCAGTATTTCAACTGCATACTTCCCTTGGTTAAGGAAGATCTTCTCTGGGCTCTGCTAGACCTCAAGACCTAAGAAATAGTGCAATAGGCCCAGGTCTTTCATCTCAAATTCTGTAATGATCTTCTTCTTTCAATAAGTGATAATCTTTTCTTCTCCAATTAAGAACAAGTCATCCACATACAACAACAATATAACATGCTCATCATTCATAACTTTGAAGTAAAGGTTAGAATCATCTTTACTTCTGGTAAAGCCTAAGCTCGTCAGGAAACTGTCAATTCTTCCATACCAAGCTCTAGGAGCTTGCTTCAATACGTACATAGCCTTCTTCAACCTGCAGACATGAGTCTTCTTGTTTTCAACTTCAAACCCTTAAGGTTGTTCTATATACACTTCTTCAATGACACCATTCAAGAAGGTTGTTTTCACATCCATCTGGTGTAACTTCCACTTCATCTTAGCTGCAAGGGATATGATGGTTCTAATAGAAGTGTATCTGGCTACAGGAGAAAACATCTCTTCATAGTCAATGCCTTCCTTTTGAGAAAAAACACTAGCTACAAACCTTGCTTTATATTTCTCAATACTTCCATCGACAACATGTTTTATCTTGTATAGCCATTTGGAAGATACTACATCTTTGCTCTTTGTTTTGGGAACTATTTCCCATACATCGTTCTTTATAATGGATTGGTATTCTTTTGTCATGGCATCTGCCCATTATTTCTTATGAATGGCTTCTTCAAAGCAGGTAGGCTCCTTCTCTAAGAGATCACACATCAAAGCCATATAACTAGAGAATGGCTTAGGTTCTGGCTTCTTTCCAGAGAACATTTCTTCGGGGGTTTTGAACCCAAGTGCACTATGGGATAATTTGTTTTGTACATACACTGTTGTCCTTGTTTCTTATGCCCATAAGTGCATTGGAAGACCTTGATCATGGATCATAGTCTTCACAACTTCCATTATAGTTTTGTTCTTACTTTCTGCTACACCATTTTGTTGAGGATTGTAGGGAGTGGTGAGCTACCTCTTAATCCCGACATCTTTACAAAAGTTTACAAACTCTTTTGAGGTTTATTTTCCTCCATTATTTGACTTGAGTGTCTTGATATTTCTTTCATAAAGATTCTCTATCAAGGCTTTGAATTCCTTGAATTTTCCAAACACTTCATCTTTTGACTTTAAGAAGTACACCCAAGTCTTGGGAGAATAATCATCAATAAATGATACATAGTATACATACCCACTAATGGAGGTTGATAATATTGGGCCACATACATCTGAGTGGATGAGCTCTAAGAATCCTTCTTCTTTATTGTTTCTCTTCGAGAAAGGGTTCTCGATGTTCTTTCCTTGTGCACATCTATTGCACACACCTTCATGGTCAACCTTGAATTCTGGTAGACCCATAACTGCCTTGCTCACATATGGTAATGCTTTGTAGTTGATGTGAGCTAGTCTTCTATGCCAAAGTTCACATGGACTCCCGATGGATTGTATCAAGGTTGCTTTTCATATAGGGCACCTTCTTCTGTTCCAATAACAATTGCATCACTACTACATATTGAAAAATTTGCGATGACTACTTGCGATGAATGTACCCTTTCTTCCCAAAATTCAATAGAAACAATTCAATTTTTCAATTTTATTATAAATCCAACCTGTATTCATCACTCTATCGACGAATCCATATGTTCGTCGCTCTTGCGACGAACGTGAAGATAGTGGAATATTGTCTCTCTTGGGACGAACTTATGGATTCGTCGCAAGAGCGACACTAACCATTGACCGTTACACTATTTGATAAAGTCAATATTGACTGTTATACTCTTTGACAAAGTCAACATTGATTTGGTCAACTTTCGTCACAAGAGCGACAATAACCATTGAATGTTACACTATTTGATGAAATCAACATTGACCGTTATACTCTTTGACAAAGTCAACATTGATTTGGTCAATGTTCGTCGCTATTGTGATGAAAACTATATCTATAAATATTTTATGAATTAGATATGTTGCGACAATCTTGCTATAACAACGACGGTTCAAAAAGGGTATTTTTGTGCAGAAGAATGTCGCAGAATATTAGAGGTGGGAAAAAAAGTAAAGAGGGTGAAAAGGGTGATGGTAGATGTTATTTCCCTTGCAAAATATGTTGCACTACACGTCTCATAAGAATTTTAATAACAACAACTAAAAAACATTGTAAGAAATATGGGCACATTGATGGGGGATCGAATGAATATCGTCCCATGGTAATTACTAACTATATATTCTTTATCTGTTTTTATATTGTCGATTATATATATATATATATATATAATTATATATGTGTATATATATTGTTTGAATATTTGTTATGCACACTAATTTTGCATGATTGTTTGTAATTATAAAGTTAGAGTTTCCCTCTAACTTTTTGCAGAATATTGCACCAAGTAGTAGTAGAAATGATGTTGTACAAGTTGAGGAACATGATCAAGCAAATGAGGATCTCATGGAAGAAGATGATGGGACAAATCAAATGATCCAAGATTTCTTTGCTCAGCCGGATGAGGATGGGGACAATGATGTTATTTATGATGAACCTCTATTAGAAAAGGAAAATAAACGACTTTATGAAGGCTCTAGAGCAAAACTTCTCTCAGCTACATTGCTGCTAGTAAACTTAAAGGTTATGAATAATTATTCGAACACTTGTATGACACAGATCCCAAGGTATGTAATATGTTTCATCTCATATTATACATAAATGTTGACTTTTTTTTATTTGTTTTTAGTGTTAATTAATGTGTAAAATAAGAATGCAATTTTAACGATCAATTTTCTTTACATTAACTAGTTATTTGTTATGTTGTAGATTGTTAGGTGATTTTTTGTTACCATCGTCAAGTATTTTACCTCGTACATATTGAGATTTTCATGCCATTATGAAAGACATTGGAATGGATTATCAAACTATAGATGCATGTCCTAATGATCATATTATATATTATGGTCAACATGTTTCGAAAACATAATTCCTGCAATCCCTTATTAGTAGATATCGAACCGATCAAGTAACAAAAAGGGTGGCTCAAAAGGTTCTTCGTCATATTCCCATAATTCTACGTTTGTAGTGATTGTTCAAGTGTGAAATCATAACACAATTTATGGATTACCATGCACGTAAACAAAGTGGATATGGTGTTCTTTGAATGCCTGCCGATGGTTATGCATTTAGGGAAATTGAGGGAAAATGGGTAGATTTCAAAGATGAACCTCATAATGTTAGGTTTCCATTGGCAACTGGCAATGTTAATCCATTAAGAGAGCTTAGGTCTATTTACTCAGTGTGGCCTATTTTTGTTATCAACAATAACATTCATCCTTGGATGTCAATAAAGAGGGAGCACATAATGTTGACAGTGATTGTTCCAGGTATCTGTTTACATTAATTTATTGAATCTAACATTTTTATTTGTTTCATTTTTTGCATAATATATTTTGTTTATTTATTTACTTATATAATTGACATTAATCTCATTGTATAATTGACATTAATCCATTTGTTGCATGTCTTCAAACAAAGGGTAAATTTGCATGTCCATTTTGTGGTCCTAAGATGAAGTATCGTCATTCAAAATTTTTAGGAAAGGTGGTGTTTGATGAGTATATGCACCTCCTCCCTAAGAACCATAGGTATTGTACTACTGAAAAACATCTTTTCAATGGGAAAGAAGAGACTGGTTTAAAACCACGAAGAATGACACCTCACCTATGGAGGTTGGAATATAATAGAAATCATCAAGATACACAATTTGTTTATGTATAGTATATCATGCAATGTTTTGAATGTTTATTTTAATCATTGAATTTATTTTACCATATTTGATAATTATTTTTGTGATTTCTTTTATGCTTCATGAAGGCTGCCATCATGAAGGTATTAATAATGGGATTCCACGAGGAATGAAATGTTATCCCACTCAATTCATGAGCTTTCCCTACTATGAGGAGCTAAAAATAGCTCATTATTTTGATACAATGCATACCGGGAAGAATGTGACATAAACGTTATCGCGAATCATAGATGGTAGGAGGGATAAAGAAAAAAATGTCAAAATTTGTACTGACATTCAGGAAGCCAATCGTGCAATACAAAGTGTGATCCGATCAAATAGAGATGGACTAGACCGAAATAACCTTCCATGGTTATTAACAAAGCAACAAAGCAATGATGTAAAATAGGTCATTTAAAGAATTGAATTTCCCATGGGTTTTACTTCAAACATAAATAATATCTTAACGAAGAAAGGTGAATTTGGTGGGGTAAAAACACATGATTGGCACACCTGCATTAAGGTAATAATTTTGGTATACATATTTATATATATTGGCCTTATACATTTTCTAAGTTTTTTATTTTTATTTTGTCTACTTTGGTCGAAACAAATAACAATTCATTTTTTTTGTTACAGTACGTTCTACCGCTATCTCTCCCAAACGACTTTGACAACAACGTCAAACAAGTTATATATGATATTGGAAAATACATGAGGTAAGTAGTTATGATTTATATGAAAAATGTTCTTTCAATTTGATGTTGTACTTAATGACATGTGTTTTACTTGTAATGTAATATATTATATTATGTTGTGTTGAAACATGATATTTTCTTGTGTCATGATCTCATGTAGATGGTTGTCAATGAAATAAATCCATGAAGATGATATAAATAATTGGAAGAGATAAATTCCTCGTCTAATGTGTGAAATGAAAAAGTATATACCTCCAACATTTTTCAATGCACAAGAACACTACCTCATACACCAAGTTGAGGAGATTGAAATTTGTGGACATGTTCACACAAGGTCAATGTGGATGGTGGAGAGGAACTTGAAATCATTGAAGACGTTGGTTAGACAAAGAGCACGCCCTGAGGGTTCTATGGTGGAGGGATATATGGTATATCAATCCACGGTGTATATTAGTCAGTATCTTCCTAAATTAGCAGGGCCAACTATGCATGCAGTGGATCGCATTTGGGATGTGAACTACATCAAAAAATTTGAAGATCAGGAGCACCTGTTGGGGAAAGGTAGAATGAAAAAAATGAGAGGTAATATATTAATAATTGTGGAGATTTATATTAATAATACATATAAAGTTTCGTTTTGTGTGTATATGATCATACTCGTTAATATATTAATATCTATTATTTCATAAATTATTAATATTTATAACCATGGATGTTATAACTAATATTTAATATTGGTGAATTATGATTTTTTGATTCAGTTTCTCAAGAGTGGGATGCACTACATTTATACATTGCAAACAATCTTGACTAGATGAATGTATGGATTGAAAGATGTGAAAAACATCATGGAGGTAGGTTATCACGCCAACGACTGTCTGAATTGGTTAGAGAAGCTCGTCGTAACGGAGATGCCAATGTTACGCAAAGGGAAATTGATTTAGCATATGGTTTGAAAGATGGACAAGAAAGAAAATTCACCCATTTAATTTAGTTATTTTATATTATATTAATGCGACTACATGTGTATTGTATTTTTCAGATACTTTCCAAGATATATAAATATATATGTTAATTTATTAATTGAAATTAATGCATCTTTTACATATCCGACATATTGCAGTTGAAACACCACAAGTCTATGTGGTGCAATGGTCGTAAATTTCGCATCAGACAGTTGTATGAAACCAGGAAAACTTCTGATGGTGGGATAACTGCAGTATTAAAGGTCACTAATGTTTCCTCTAGGAGTGACAGACATCCCTGAGAATCTGAAAATAGATACTATGGGTATTTAAACGATATACTTGAGTGTGACTTTAATTCCTTCAAATTAGTTTTGTTCAATGTCAAATGGTATAGGTTACGAATGCATGAACGTGATGAGGAAAGAACTATTATTCAACATGCCAATGAATTTCCAATGATTAAAACAATGGTGTTTGAAAGAGGACATGATCACTATGTTTTTCCAAGCCAATGTGAACATGTCTTTTACTCAAATGTTCCAGGTGAGAGGGATTCGTCATTTGTTGTTAGATATGATCCAAGAGGAAGGCCAGTTAAGTATACTCATTTACAGGAAGAAGATGATATTGAAGATCAAGAAGATGATTCGCCAGATCAGACAGAGATGGAAGATCATGCAGTGTCGACGGACGAAGAAGACAAAGAATATTATGATCCAGGCATAGAAGACAATATTGCAATTCTTGATGATGATGTCGATGAAAATATGATTGAAAATGACATTGATGACGATGATGATATCGTTAATCCTTTCAACACCATTTATGAACTTGATGATGATACATATGTCGAGTTCGATGAAGAATATCAAGATAAAGAATAAGGATGATTATACATATGTTCAATTGGATTAGGTACGTGGTGTAGACCCCCCTTCACTCCTAAGTCCTGTGCGACCTCCCGGTCTAGGATCGATCAAGAAACTGAGTTTGATTGACTTTTGAGTCCCTCAAGGACCCTCAATCAACTGAATAGGCCCCCCTTCTTCTTAAGACATAGGTTCTATGGAACCCGCAATCTTCTCCTTAACGCTTTTAAAGCTTCAACATATTCAGGTGCTATCTCTCCTGGTTAAGCCCCTCCCTCTACGTGACCAATGTTGTGACCAGTCACCTAAACGAAAGGCGCTTCGTGATTTTGTGTTTCACGAATTTGCATCTTATGAAGTTCGCTTGCTTATCTTTCTGAACCTCGAACTTGTAAGTTTCGGTTGTCATATCAACGGTCCACAATCCCCACGATCCAATGGTCCAGATCTCCTTTTCGCGTATCGAGACTTCACGTTATGTGAAGTTGGAAGGCTGATCACTTCTCTCCTCCGATCCCCGATATCCCGAAATTCATGTGTGCCACATCAACGACTCACAACTCCTCGTGATCTGACGACTCAGATCAACTCTTCGCGAATCGAGACTTCACATTTCACGAAGTTGGAAGACCGCTCACCTCCCTTCTCCTGATATCCGAACTCTCGATATCTCCCTGGATAATAAATGGTCCAGATTTCTCCTTCGGTCAATGATTGTAATCAAATCACGATTTCGCGATTCATGAGTTCTTACAACTCTGCCTTTTGATTTCTCTGAGTCACGAGTCAGCAAAATGTTGATCTCTCGCCACGTGTCCCCCTTTATGATGGACAGTTCTGATGATTTCAGAACTTCGTAAGTCTTATTCTCCTGTACACTTTCAAAGCTTTAATGTTAGTGCACTTTACCTTGATCGGATGGCTACGATCGTTAGGCGCGTAGATCGGACAACTGAGATCATTTCTTTGCGCTCTGATCAAACGAATAAGACATTTTCTCTGGAGCTCAGATCAAACTGTTGAGATCTTTTCCTTTGCTCTCACTCCTCATTGTCCAGACGTTGATCGGACGGTCCATATCTTTTCCCCTGAGCTTACGCTTTATGCTAACTTAGGAGATTTTCGAAAGATGTAAAGGTTTCAACCTTTATCCTTCCCGGGAGTCCATTTCTTGGGTCTCGTTCACACTTCTTGGAAAGTGTTGTCCCTCCTGAGCTTGATCTCCTCAAAGATTTTGATCTCCCAAGGACTTCTTGCTTTTTCGGGAAATTCGTTCGGATCCAAATATTCTTGAAAATAATTCTTTCCTACCTTCCCGACGTTCCTCTATTCTTGTCCTTTGACTTCTTTACAAAGTCGCTTCGACTCTTCATCAAATTCCAGACCTGTGCACTCTTTGCAAAATATCTTTACACAATATTTGATTTCTTGTGATGACTGTGCACACCTTGCAGCAATCGCTTTACACTTCCTGCAAAGAAACCTTACGCCATTCCTCCTGAGCTTACGAGTCGAGACAGAATCAGTCAATGCACTCCTTGAGGACTGTGTGCACACCTTGCACCGGCTCACGAGGAAAAGAGATTTAAATTTTATGCAGGCATTTCAAAGATATACACACCTGTAACAAGATTCATGTATTCTTGAACAAACAAAATAACAAGGAAATTACAAACAACAACAACTTCACACATTGGATCAATTTTCCTTTGTTATCTTCATTCAAAATCAAGAAAATGGTTACAATAAAATTCAAGCGACAATCACTGCTATGAGATTCCTACTTTCTCGCAACTATTGTAACCCTTCTTTAGGGCGTACAAAACCTCTCTTTATACAAAAGAAACAAACTAACTGCTACCTAATTGTGGTTACATCGAGACTAGGGTTAAATTCCCAGGTCACGCGTGCTCATTTTGTCTACACGCGTGATCTTTCCTTTTATTGTTTTCTATCAGCTTCAAAAGATTTACAGTGCTGACTATTATTCGAGACTCCAGATTGGTCCACAGGTGCTGAGTTGTCCTACCACATGCATTTGCTGACGATGGTCCTGCATCATACTCCCCTAGGAAAAAATTCATGGACATTTGTCCATGAGCTCCTACACCGACTTTCCATGCTTCTGGATATCAACTTCAATCTCCCAACTGACATCTTCTATTGGATGTCCATTCCACTTGACCAGATACTCAAAATAGGTCTTCCTTCGGGTCTTCTTACCAATCTTTTGATCAGCAATCTTTTCCATTTGTATTTTTTCTACTATAGACATTTGTTTCTCCCACTGAATCTTCTCTTGATCTACTGATCCCTCTATGTCATCCTTCCTGTAAGGATACAGGTCTGAGACGTTGAATATGGGTGATATTCCCACATCATCTCGCAGCTCTATCTCATCGGCATTTGCATCAAACTTCCTCAAGATCTTACATGGTCCTATCTTCTTCATCTTTAGCTTGTTATATGCCCCCCTAGGGAACCTCTCCTTCCTGAGATGTGCTAGAACCTAATATCCTACTTCAAATTGAAGTTCTCTGTGATGTTGATCAGCTCTGCATTTGTACTCTTGGCTAGAATTATGCAACTGCCCTCTGATCTGGCTATGGAGCTTTTGCATTTCTGCAGAAAAATATTCTGCTCCAATTCTCTTGATCTCACTCTGTTCCAAGTCTCTCAACTCAGATACTCCCCTGGGTTGCATTCCATACAATATTTGGAACGGTCTCTTCCCAGTGCTCCTATTTAGCGAGTCGTTGTATGCAAACTCTGCTTGTGGCAGAATTTGATCCCACTGATTATGGTGCTCGGTGACCAGACTCCTCAATATTTTTTGCAAACTTCTGTCTACCACCTCAGTCTATCCATCTGTCCGAGGGTGATAAGATGAGCTGAAAGAAAAATCTGTCCCTAACTTCTTCCACAGGGTTCCCCAAAAATTACCAACAAATTTTGTGTCTCTGTCCGAGACAATGCTTCTGGGTAGGCCATGAAGTCTCACAACTTCCTTAAAGAACAGATTCACAACATGTGTTGCATCACTGGTCTTATGTCATGGGATAAAGTGTGCCATCTTTGAAGATCTATCCACCACTACAAATATGGAATCACATCCTCTTTGCGTTCTTGGTAGTCCCAACACAAAATCCATGCTTATTTCATCCCAAGGCTTCTCTGGTATGGGCAATGGTTGATACAATCCAGTGTTCTGTCTTTTACCTTTTGCATGTTTGCAGATTCTACAAATGTTCATGAATTTTATCACATCTTTTCTCATACCTGGCCAATAGTATGAACTGCTCAACTGTGCAAATGTCTTATCATGGCCGAAATGTATAACCAATCCTCCACTATGTTTTTCCTTCAAAAGGTTATCCCTCATTGAGCATTTTGGTATGCATAATTGATTTCCATTGAACAACAATCTCTCTTGAATCATATACTTTGTCCACTGGCTTCTATCTCTCAGCACAGGATTCACACATGCTTCATATGCTTCCTTGAAATCTGGAACATCACTGTACATTTCCTCAAGCTTTTCGAACCCTAATGTATTTACCTGAAATTCCTGTAGAATCAAACATCTCCTGCTCAAAGCATCAACAACTTTGTTATCATTCCCAACAATATGTTTTATGACAAAAGTAAAATTCTACATAAAATCAATCCACTTTGCATGCCTCTGATTCAATTTTTCCTATCTGGTTATGAATTGTAAAGCTTGGTTATCTCTGTACAAGAGAAATTCTTGTGGGACAAGGTAATGTCTCCATTTCTTCAGGGCTTGGATTATGGCATAAAACTCCTTGTCATAGATGGAGTATTTTATCTTAGTCTCATTCAACTTCTCGCTGAAGTAAGCAACAGGTCTATTGTCCTGGCTCAAAACTCCTCCAATTGCAACGCCACTTGCATCACATCTCACCTGAAATGTCTTCTCAAAATTTGGCAAGACCATAATTGGTCACTCTGTTATTTTCTCCTTCAGTAATATGAAGCTCTTCTCAGCCTCCTCTGTCCATTTAAAATATTTGTGCCTTTTGTTCACTGTATCCATCATTGGTGCACAAATTCCACTGAAATCTCTGATGAAATTCCTATAGAAACTCGCTAATCCATGGAAGCTTCTTACCTCAAACATGCTCCTGGGTGATGGTCATTCTTTGATTGCTTTCAACTTCTCTGGATCCATCTTCAGTTCATTTGAAGAGATCACAAAACCCAAGTAAATGAGTTCTGTCTTCATAAAAGAGGACTTCTTCAGGTTTATCAACAACTTCTCCTATTGTAGCCTCCTCATCACTAGTGTTAGGTGCCTCAAATGCTCCTCCTTAGTCTTGATAAAGATCAGTATATCATCTAGATACACAACCACGAACTTGCCAATAAAATCTTTTAGTATTTCATTCATCAACCTCATAAAAGTACTCGGGGCATTGGTTAAGCCAAATGGCATAACAAGCCACTCATACAAACCTTCATTTGTCTTAAAGGTTGTCTTCCACTCATCACCTTTCCTCATTCTGATATGGTGATATCCACTTTTCAAATCTATCTTAGAAAATAAATTTTCTCCACTTAAACAATCCATCAAATCATCTATTCTTCGCAAAGGGAATCTATACCTGATAGTGATCTTGTTGATGGCTCTCGAGTTTGTACACATTCTCGAGTCTTGTGCACTGGTGAAGATGTTGTAATGTATTTCGGACATCAATTTCTCTTATGACCTCATACATTAGGGGGAATTTATTATATCCCTAACACTACTACATATTGAAAAATTTGCGATGACTACTTGCGACGAAAGTACCCTTTCGTCTCAAAATTCAAGAGAAAGAGTCCAATTTTTCAATTTTATTATAAATCCAGCCTGTATTCGTTACTCTATCGATGAATCCATATGTTCGTCGCTCTTGCAACGAACGTGAAGATAGTGGAATATCATCTCTCTTGCGACGAACTTATGGGTTTGTCGCAAGACCGACACTAACCATTGACTGTTACACTATTTGATAAAGTTAATATTAACCATTATACTCTTTGACATAGTCAACATTGATTTGTTCAACTTTCATCACAAGAGCGACAATAACCATTGACCGTTACACTATTTGATAAAGTCAACATTGACCGTTATACTCTTTGACAAAGTCAACATTGATTTGGTCAATGTTCGTCGCTATTGCGATGAAAAATATATCTATAAATATTTTACAAATTAGAGATGTTGCGACAATCTTGCTATAGCAACGACGGTTCAGAAAGGGTATTTTTTTGCGGAAGAATGTCGCAAAATATTAGAGGTGGGAAAAAAAGTAAAGAGGGTGAAAAGGGTGATGGTATATGTTATTTCCCTTGCAAAATATGTCGCACTACACGTCCCGTAAGAATTTTAACAGCAACAACTAAAAAACATTGTAGGAAATATGGGCACATTGATGGGGGATTGAATGAATATCGTCCCGTGGTAATTATTAGCTATATATTCATTATCTGTTTTTATATTGTCGATTACTAATGGTTAAAAACATGTGTTTCTTCTTAAGAGGTTACAGGTTCAAATCCAGAGGGGGGTAGGGTATGTATACCTTCGTAGACTTTACCAGTCAAATTGTTGGGTGGAGGGGGGTATGTTGTCCCACAAACAAGGGGGTCTCATACACCAATTTGGTGTGTTGGTTTGGCTGTGACCTTAAAAATAGATTATTATTATTATTATTATTATTATATATATGTGTGTGTGTGTGTGTGTATTGTTTGAATATTTGTTATACACACTAATTTTGCATGATTGTTTGTAATTATAAATTTAGAGTTTCCCTCTAACGTTTTGCAGAATATTGTGCCAAGCAGTAGTAGAAATGATGTTGTACAAGCTGAGGAACATGATCAAGAAAATGAGGATCTCATGGAAGAAGATGATGGGACAAATCAAGTTAATGATCCCATGGAAGAAGATGATGGGACAAATCAAGTTAATGATCCCATGGAAGAAGATGATGGGACAAATCAAGTTAATGATCCCATGGAAGAAGATGATGGGACAAATCAAATGATCCAAGATTTGTTTGCTCAGTCAGATGAGGATGGGGACAGTGATGGTATTTATGATGAACCTTTATTAGAAAAGGAAAATAAACAACTTTATGAAGGCTCAAGAGAAAAACCTCTCTCCGATACATTGCTGCTAGTAAACTTAAAGGTTATGAATAATTTGTCAAACACTTGTATGACATAGATCCTAAGGTATGTAATATGTTTCATCTCATATTATACATAAATGTTGACGTTTTTAAATTTGTTTTTAGTGTTAATTAATGTGTAAAATAAGAAAGCAATTTTTACGATTAATATTCTTTACATTAACTAGTTATTTGTTATGTTGTATATTGTTAGGTGAATTTTTGTTACCATCGTCAAGTATTTCACCTCGCACATATCGAGATTTGCATGTGATTATGAAAAACATTGGAATGGATTATCAAACTATAGATGCATGTCCTAATGATCATATTATATATTATGGACAACATGCTTCGAAAACATAATGCTTGCAATGTCTTATCAGTGGATATTGAACCGATCAAGTAACAAAAAGGGTGCCTCGAAAGGTTCTTCGTCATATTCCCATAATTCCACGTTTGCAGTGATTGTTCAAGTGTGAAAGAATAATACAATTTATGGATTACCATGCACGTAACATAAGTGGATATGGTGTTCTTCGAATTCTTGCCGATGGTTATGCATTTAGGGAAATTGAGGAAAAATGGGCAGATTTCAAAGATGAACCTCGTAATGTTAGGTTTTCATTGGCAGCTCACGATGTTAATCCATTCAGAGAGCTTAGGTCTATTTAATCAGTGTGGCCTATTTTTGTTATCAACGATAACATTCATCCTTGGATGTCAATAAAGAGGGAGCACATAATGTTGACAATGATTGTTCCAGGTA
The DNA here is from genome assembly GCA_010110895.2 of Picea sitchensis. NCBI lineage: Eukaryota > Viridiplantae > Streptophyta > Pinopsida > Pinales > Pinaceae > Picea > Picea sitchensis. The sequence continues at coordinate 6,536 of SNQJ01S0029348.1, read as the reverse complement.
TCTATTTACATTAATTTTTTGAATCTAACATTTTCGTTTGTTTATTTTTTTGCATAATATATTTTGTTTATTTTTTTACTTATATATACATATCATGGTTAGAGTAATTATGTGTAATTTCAAACAATTAGGTAAGTACCAGGTTAAATATATGAATGTATATATCGAGCCTCTTATCGACGAGTTACTAAAGTTATGGGCTGACATCGCTATGTATGACATCTGTAAACCAATCGGGGAGAACAAATTTAAATTTTGTGGAATACTTTTATGGACAATTCATGATGCCCCAGGACTAACACATTCTTTTGGTATGTAGCATTCGATTGCTCTTTAATACTATATACTTTTTTAAAGATATCATGATGCATGTTTAATTTTTAAATAATCTCATCGTATAATTGACATTAATCCATTTGTTGCAGGTATTGAAACAAAGGGTAAATTTGCATGTCCATTTTTTGGTCCTAATATGAAGTATCGTCATTCAAAATTTTTAGGAAAGGTGGTGTTTGATGAGTATAGGCACCTCCTCCCTAAGAACCATAGGTATCGTACCACTGAAAAACATTTTTTTAATGGGAAAGAAGAGACTGGTTTAAAACCACGAAGAATGACACCTCACCTATGGAGGTTGGAATATAATAGAAATCGTCATGGTACACAATTTGTTTATGTATAGTATATCATCTAATGTTTTGAATGTTTATTTTAATCATTGAATTTATTTTACCATATTTGATAATTATTTTTGTGATTTCTTTTTTGCTTCATGAAGGCCGCCATCATGAAGGTATTAATAATGGGATTCCACGAGGAATGAAATGTTATCCCACTCAATTCATGAGGTTTCTCTACTATGAGGAGCTAAAAATATCTCATTTTTTTGATACAATACATATCAAGAAGAATGTGACATAAACGTTATGGAGAATCATAGATGGTAGGAGGGATAAAGAAAAAATTGTCAAAATTTGTATTGACATTCAGGACGCCAATCATGCAATGCGAAGTGTGATCCCATCAAATAGAGATGGGCTAGACCAAAATAACCTTCCATGGTTATTAACAGAGCAACAAAGCAATGATGTAAAATAGGTCATTTAAAGAATTGAATTTCCCACGGGTTTTTCTTCAAACATAAATAATATCTTAACAAAGAAAGGTGAATTTGGTGGGGTAAAAACACATGATTGACACACCTGCATTAAGGTAATAATTTTGGTATACATATTTATATATATTGGCCTTATACATATTTTAAGTTTTTTATTTGTTTTTGTCTACTTTGGTCGAAACAAATAATGATTTTTTTTTTGTTACAATATGTTCTACCGCTATCTATCCCAAATGACTTTGACAAAAACATCAAACAAGTTATATATGATCTTGGAAAATACATGAGGTAAGTAGTTGTGATTTATATGCAAAATGTTCTTTCAATTTGATGGTGTACTTAATGACACGTGTTTTACTTGTAATGTAATATATTATATTATGTTATGTTGAAACATGTTATTTTCTTGTGTCATGATCTCATGTAGATGGTTGTCATTGAAATAAATCCATGAAGATGATATAAAGTATTGGAAGA